>PVJL010001599.1:43089-186681 GCA_004026885.1 Lyroderma lyra
AAAAAAAAAAAAAAAAAAAAAAAAAAAAAAAAAAAAAAAAAAAAAAAAAAAAAAAAAAAAAAAAAAAAAAAAAAAAAAAAAAAAAAAAAAAAAAAAAAAAAAAAAAAAAAAAAAAAAAAAAAAAAAAAAAAAAAAAAAAAAAAAAAAAAAAAAAAAAAAAAAAAAAAAAAAAAAAAAAAAAAAAAAAAAAGCCAGCATTTCAAAAGGAAATAAAGTCTGAAGTTGAAGCAAGGAAACCAGTGCTAATAAGTATATAAAATGTAAGAGTTTCAGATATTACTTACATAGAGCAATGAAGCCATAAAACAGCGGTTCTCAACCTGTGGGTCGCGCGACTCCTTTGGGAGTCGAACGACCCTTTCACAGGGGTCGCCTAAGACCATCGGAAAACACATCAGATATTTACGTTACGATTCATAACAGTAGCAAAATTACAGTTATGAAGTAGCAACGAAAATAATTTTATGGGGGTCACCACAACAGGAGGAACTGTATTAAAGGGTTGTGGCATTAGGAAGGTTGAGAACCACTACCATAGAAGGTACTACTTCCCTAAATGTTTGAATTAACATTTGAATTAAATCTCTAATCTTGATTTTTTGTCTTAGTATTTTAAAATTTGAAATTGTGTGGTAATTAATATAAGTCTGTTGAAAGACAAAGCACCTAACAACACTTACAACCCCAAAGAAGATTTTGATTCTTCTGAAGACAAAATATTAAAAATTTCTGAAATCGAACATCAATAATAATTCTTGAATGTAAAAAGTTTACTCAATTATCAGGGGCTGTCTACGCTGTTCCCAGTTATCACAGTCTCTCTTTTTCTAGAGAAAATTAATTTTTCCTTTTCTATCTACTTATAATATTTCAAGTGGCCCTCACCAAGAATTGTAAAGTGATTGGTAAGGTAAGGCTCAATACAACATACAAGGGCTGTTTGGAAAGTAGCCAGTCATGTAGTATGAAAAATAGAGGCATTTATGGCTGGGTTTTTCCAGACAGCCCTTGCATAACACAGTTTTCTGAGTACTGAAGGTGCTCAAACATTTCTTAAATGTAGTATAGACTCTCCATTATCCAAACTCAAGCAATTGGCACACTCAAGCAACTGGCAAAAACCAAAACCAAAACCAAAACAAAGAAATAATACTTTAAGTAAAATTTAAAATATAAAACAATTGATAGTGGAAATAAAACTTTATAAACTTGGTTGCAGCTGCACATCACGCAAAACCTGACTTTGTGTTAAGAGGTATAGGGCCTCAAATCAAGCTGATATTCACTCATCTTTCAAGAAAGCTGCATGCAACTTAGTCAGTACAGCATCATCTACTGATAAGATCCAAAACCATCCATATCCACTTCTGATCCTGTCCTAGCTACATCGTCAGATCCTGATGCAATGTCTATCCAGTGAACACTATACGCCTACTGTAACAGTTTTAGGTATGTATGTGTGTTTTTTTTCCTAAGTTACTTGAAGTTAAAAAAATTATTAGTGAAGTTCATTAAATGGAAAAGCTTATTGTCTCCCATCTAACTAAAATTGCACACTGTATTCACAAAGCTGTTTTATAAAAATACTATTTTTTAAGTTTAAGCTAGGTTTGTTTTTATTTGACTTAATTTGTTTTTAATTACTGTATTTCAATACTAATATCAAGGCAATGCAGAGTTTACGGTATGGTGTAGTATGGGGTATAGTAGTAGTTAGGCCTATTTTTAATAATAACTATCAAGCAACCAGAAGCTGCATTTATCCGGCATCTACCAATCCCCATGGGTGCTGGTTAACCAAGAGTCTACTGTACAACTGAATAAAAGAAAGTTGAAAGACCAGACTAAAATTAGTTTTTTCCATTATTTTTATAATTATTTCAGTTTAAGCCAGTTCTGCTTTTAATTACTTCATGTCATTCAGGACTGGATACTGAGTGTTTATAACTAGTCCAAGAAAAGTAACTGTTTAAAACCGTATATAGGGAGTTCCCTGATGGTGTAGTGGCTTAAGGCTTCGGCGTTGGCGCTGTCAGCGCTGTGGCCTGGGTTCGATTTCCAGTCAGGGAGCTACCCACATACCAAAAAGCAAAAAAAAAATCCAACAACAACAACAAAAAAAAACAACAACAAAAAAAAACGGTATAAAATATGGTTAGCAGATACATGAAAAATTGCTCAATCTCACTTGAAATACAAATAAAAAACTACCCTAAAATATATTTTTTACTCCATCACAGACAAAAATCTAAAAGTTTGGTAACTCAAAATACTGCTGAAAAAAAAATACTGCTGAGACTGTGGGACAACAGCTCCTTGCATACATTACTGGTAGGAGTTTAAATTGGTAAACCCCTATAATATACTCTTTAACTCAGCAGTTCAATTTTGGAGAATTTATGAGGGGTGGTCAAGAAATTCACAGAAGTGGGGGTTATCAGAGAGGTGGGAGTGCTAGTGCACACAGTTTGATTGTGTGACTTATTATTAGTGTATGTGCCAAATTTCAGCCTACTTGTGTCTGTGTTCTTTCAGATATCACCGAAGAAGCACGTCAAATGTGAAGAAAACCCCAAATATGGATAAAACTGAATTTTGTGCCATCATTAAGTTCCTTACAAAACAAGGGAAAACACCTCAAACCATTTTGGAAGAGATGCTACCAGTTTATGGGGACTGTTGCTCTGGGAAATCCATGGTGTATAAGTAGCATAGCTTTTTCAAGGAAGGCAAAGTCGACTGAAGATGACCTCTGTCTAGGACACCCTGCTGAGGCCACTTCTCAGATATTATCAAAAAGTTGAAAATGTGTAGTGAAAGATGCCAGACTGGGGAAAATGCAGCTTGCAGAAATAGTTGGAGTATTAGGTACAACCCTTTTGAATATTCTCCAGCATCTAAGGATGTCAAAAATAAGTGCAAGATGAGTACCCAGAATGCTCACGCGCTTCAAGAACATCAGCATGTCAAATGTTCATGATAGTTTTTGGACCTCCACAGAGACAACAAAGAAGTTTTAAACCAGATTGTCACTGGATATGAAACTTGGGTTCATCCTTATAAGCCTAAGTCAAAGCAAGGGCATGCCACTCTCTAAGAAGTTCAATTGGCTAGAAAAATCATGCCTACTGGTTTTTGGCATAAGAAGGGTATCCTGCTGATTGATTACAAGGAGAAGGATGTCACAATAGCTGAAGAGCACTATTCCAGTCTGCTGAAACAGTTAAAAGAATTCGTGAAGGAGAAAAGAAGAAAATGAACCAAAGGGGTGCTGCTTTTGCACAACGTGCCTACATCAACAACTCTTCATAACTGTGGCTTCCAAACGTTAAACCATCCTCCCTACAGTCCAGACCTGGCTCCGACTGATTATTATTTGTTCTCAAATATGAGAAACAGCTTCAAGGGAAGAAATTTACAGACAAAACGTGCAATTCCAGCATATGTGGAGGGGAAACACAAAACATTTCTTTTTGAGGATATAAAGATCTAAAAAGTGTATTAAGGTTAAGGGTGGGTAAAAGTGTATTAAGGTATACTGAAAAGGAAAAATAATAAATAGGTTTTTTTTCTACCCTTCTTCCCCTTAATTCTGTGAATTTCTTCACCATCCATTGTATCTTACAGATATGCTTGCACCTCATGAAATGCCTATGCAAAAGGTCATTCCTCCAGTACTATTTCTAACAGCCAAAGATTAAACCCATTTATCTGTTACTGGTTAAATAAATTTTGACTTATCCATACAGGGATTACCATGCAGGTACACAAAAAGGAGAGCAAGTTCTCTTAATTTAAAAAGTAAAGGGAAAGGAGCAGCTGAGATTAATGGTTACACAACTATAATGTACAATCTTGGTATCAAATACTAACTGGAGAACTGCTTCAGAACGGAGGGTTTTACTTCTTAAGCTTTATCTTTTTAGGCATTTACCTGACATGCTTTGGCAGTGACATCAGGCGGTGTCTCTGAAGTGAAGGCTGGTCTAAGTGCGGCTCCTACCTGGCAAGAAATTATATGACATATCAAGATCAATAAGGAAGACGGCACAAGCTCTTTCTCTTTTTAATGTTATTTTAAAATTATTTATTTATTATTAAATTTACTTAAAATAATGTATTTATAACACTTGTCTATAACAAGGGTTATAGACCCTTGTTGTTTTTGCCAGCCAGGCATATCATCCTGTTTTTGATAACAGCATCTCAATTTTCCTTAGGGAAACCTTTCCCCAAATCTCAGCCCATGTTGTTGCTATGGAGCTGATAGCACTGCCTGGCTCTAGAGACCCATGCTGGGATAATGAAAACTCTCTTTAAGGCTTTTGCTGGGAGTACTGGGAAGGGAGCACTGTGTCTTCATAAGATTCTGGGTGCTCAGAAAGTCATCTTGATACCACATGGAGAGAGCAAACTTGAGAATAAAGCCCATACTAAACCAAGTGAGGTACAATTTATTTCTGTCATTCGCAATTTTAAAAGGGCTAAATATACAACAGAGCTCCCCTTATTTAATTATAATATTTTATTCTAATATGATAGTTCTGTGTAACTCTACTCCCTTCCTTTTACTTTCTCCCTAAGCAGACACTGGTATTACCTGCTGGGGAGACATCAAAGAGACTGCTAACTGGTGAACTGCTCTGGTCTCCCTAAATGCTAGCCTTCAGAAGCTGCCTCTGAATCATGAGAGGTATCCTGGGATGAATGTGGCTGGAGGATTACATGTGATTTGTGTGAAGTAACACGTGATGATTTCATCTTCCTTGTTCTTCCTAGATTGCTTAACGCACCATGCAAACATCAGTTAAAAAGATTAATAGAACCAGTAATAGAAACCTGAATTCTTTCCTAAGTACCCCCCCGAAAAAAAAGAAGATAGTTACATCTATTCTAGGAATAATGATTTAAAAATAAAAGATGCATGTAGCCTAAATGGAATGTTTAGTAATAATTTAGTGTTGTCTTAAGCATATTCAGATATTTTATAAAGAACTTCATTACTAAAGTCCATTATCTTCCCCAAGTTACCATGAAGGTTTTAATTATGAAAATTAACCTTTAATGTTATAAAAGACACGTTTTATGTACCATTTTGCTTTTACCTGACAATTTCTTCAAACATGCATTTTCTATATATTGGATATAATGGTGATATATTAAGTATTAGCAGAGATATCACCTCATTTATGTAAGAGGTGATATGCCAAGTAGTTTCACAGACTTATTATTTGGGTGTTTAATAATAAAATTCTCTTAACAGAAAGTGCTTACATTGGCTTGATACTGTTCCAGAATAACATGACCTGGAAACTCTGGTTCTGGAATAGTTGCAAATTTCCGAATAACAACTAACAACATTTCAAGGCCAGAAAGGCGCAGCTGGTCACAATGATCTGTGGCAGCCATAAAAGCCATGCGAATTAAGTCAGCAAGATGCAGCACCAAAAAGTCATCTACAAGATTTAAAAAATGTTATTAAGAAAAAGAATACATATGCTGGAAGTAAAATTTATGTTAAGTTTTTAATTTAACTTCATAGCCTAGACTTTCAAGTACCTCTGATTTAATTTACTGTTTATTAAATACAGACTTTAAAGCTGGATTTACTGCACCACTGTACATATTCCACACAAAAATTATCCCAAAGCGAGTAATTATACAATAGCTATTCAAAAACCAAAGGCAGAATTAACATCCTTGAAAAGAGTACTAATAGAACTTTCAATAAAAACTTTGTTCAGGCTTTCTGATAAAAGTACATTGGAAGATACTTAGGAGACTCTGGGTTTTGATGAATTAGGTAGTAATGTAATTATTCCCTTTATGTCAAATTGAAGCTCAAGATTTAACATTTCTTTAAAAAAAGGTTTATGTAGGGGAGTTCCCTGATGGTGTAGTGGCTTAAGGCTTCCGCGTTGGTGCTGTTGGCGCTGTCAGCGCTGCGGCCTGGGTTCAATTCCCAGTCAGGGAGCTACCCACATATCAAAAAGCAAAGGAAAAAAAAAACAAACGGTTTATGTAGCACTTTATAGGGACCAGATTATCTTTTTTTTTTTTTTTTTTTTAAATGTGGGTAGTTCCCTGGCTGGGAATCGAATCCAGGCCGCAGCATTGACAGTGCCGAAGCCCAGCCACCATACCACCAGGGAACTCCAGATTATCTTATTTTTGCATGTCTTGCCACACATACAAATGATGGGAGTATAAAAAAACATTCCTTGCTATAAAATTATAAATGAGAATTTCTTTCATTCCTATGATTTTTTTTTGGTATAATAGTTCTACCATGGAAAGACAAAAGACAATCATTTAAGAATAGCTATAAGTCACATGGAAGAAACCAACTCATCTTACTAAGTGCCAATCACAATGTTAATTGGGAACACAGGAAGCAGTAAACATCTATATAGAGGTAACGCCCTTTTTGATGAGCTGGTAATCTATACCAAATCTTTTATGACAAAATCATAAGCATGTAATTCTATAACATAACAATATTTTAACTACTTAAAAAACAGCATTACTTCTGCGAGACTCTGTATATTAATATTATACCTATCATTATCTATCTAGCACAATACTCATCATACACAAGAGACTGAAATGATGCTTGAAAAATCATTAAAACAGAGATACCTGACTCATACTGTCAGACTGGCAACAGCAACATTTTGCTTTATAATTCTTTTGTTTAGTAAAGAATATTTTTAAGGCATTTAGATATGTGGTGCATTGCATCTTTGAACATACATGCTGATGTGAACTTAAAAAATTAGACATCAAATCATAAAACACATATTTTTAGGTAAAAATTACAAAACTGAACAATAAAAGGTGAAAATGGTCTTATAACCATGTTTATTTTACATTGAGATAGGCTCAAATGCTTTCTGAGTAATATCCATGAAACCAAAATAACCCCTAAGCAAAATTTCTCTAAGTTATAAATCAGAAAATACATTCAGGGAAGTAATTAAGGCACATACTACTTGCCGACAACATAATTATTCCATATAAACTTAACTCAATGCATATGTCCATTAAACAAAAGTGAATGCCAATTCAAGAAGCTTAATCATGAAATATGTATTTAAACATTAAAAATATACTACACTTACAGTTTATATAAATGTTCAAGTTTCATAACTGATTTGGAAGAATAAAAATTATCTTTTAGTTTTACTTTTTAAGTTAATATTCACACAAACAGACAGCATTTCTAAATGTATCATTTGGTCTTTTATTATTATGCCACTTACTTCTTGAATCCCTTTTTTTCATTTCTTGTGCTAAAGCAATGTCAAAATGTGCGCCCTGTGCGTTCTCACACTGGTTAATTATCCTACAGACACATTCAGCAGCAAAAACTCTAGTGGTCCATCGGGGATTGGTAAAAGGATGGGATTTATCATCATTTCTGGTGGTCAGAACAGAAGCATCATCTCCTTTATCGCCTTCCTCTTCTTGCATCGTATCCACACAAGAGACAGCTGTAAAATCTTTTACGAAGGGAGAACACAGTACTACAATCAATTGGAAGATATATTTATAATGGAACACAAACGACTTCAAATTCAGACTGCAATTACTATTGTTGATTAAGCAACAATGTAAAACAATCATGCCTATTAAATACAAATAACAGCGGTATTTAAAGAAATGCTGTAAGAACTGTTCTAGATAAAAATAAAAAAGTTTTAAAATTATAATAAAAATGAAACAACTGAACATGATACTAAATACTAGGATAATTTTCAATCCTCTGTATGTAGATGGATGTATCAAGGAAGGTCAAATTCTTGAGTAGAGAGTGTAGTGGATTGTACTAGGGATGCTGTTTTAACCCTGGGGCCTGGAATGGATTTAAAATGAAGATTCCTGAACCCACTGAAGATGTGTAAAACTATTTTTCTTAGGAGAGACTCATTGCTGTCATTATAGTCTCAGACTGTCCTGATGACCAGAGCCACTGAGTGGTGAATTTTATTTTTTGGGGGTTGGTTCCCTGGCTGGGAACTGAACCCAGGCTGCAGTGTTGAAAGTGCCAAAGTCTAGCCACTACACCACTAGGAAACTCCCCTTTGAATTTTATTAACTATTAACTTATTAATTTTACTTAAATGGAACTAATGCTAAAGAAACCAACTTGTTTCTCCTAAATTATCTTGTATGTCAACATTGTTTGAATGTGTTACAATAGCAAAGATGTCACAAATGAAGTTATGGCAAAATCCTGTCTTAAGACTGAGAAGTCAAGAGAAAATGAAATGGACGTTTTCCTAATCAGTAGGGATAAGGCCAAACCACAAAAGTAAAAGAATAAATGGTGAAATAAAATTGAGCTAGTATGCTCAGGGAGCATAAATTCAAATAAAAAAAAGATAGGTGAGATATCAGAAAAGTATAATCAACCTGTCTGTCTATGCACATACACATTTTCTTTTAAAGAAGAAATGCTTCTACCTTCTTAAGTAGGGGGATAGAAGACAGCATTAAAGAAGGAAAAGGTGGAGCATAATGGTTGAAGAGCAGGTATAAATCACTGGAAGAAAAGACCATCAAAAATCAAGGTAGAGGGCTCTTGAGCCATTTTCCTGCTCGAGCCTGCTCCTAACTCTTTGGAGTGTACTTTCTCTCAATAAACTATCTCTTTCTTTCACCTCTAAAAATAAATAAATAAATAAATAAATAAAGGTAGACCAATAAAAAAAAAAAAATCAAGGTAGATAGCGGAGAATGTATAAAAGTTTTTTTTTTTTAGAATTTTATGGTCTCTTTCTCTCTTTCACATAATGCAGAGATCAGAGCTACATCAAACTGTAAGACTGAGTAATTCAATTGAGAACTACTGAAATATATTAGAAAGTTATGTTTTAAATTCATGCAAGCTAAAACCTGAATCCATCTGTGTCTTTGGGCAATTACTTGACCTTTCCAGGTTTTGTTTTCTCTTGTGTAAAATGGAATAATACTGCTTATTCATAAGATAGTTAAAGGATTAAATTAGATAAAACATGTACAGAACCTGAAACAGAATTGATTTCTATCTTCTTTCTTCCTCTCATATTTTTCTCTCTTACTTCAAGGGTATAAATTTTAAAGACATTAATACACTTTCTCATTAACAATTATACTAGCAAAGATATTAGGGAAATAATACTAATTTCCAACATATTTGAAGCTGTTATCATTAAATGTGAAGAAACTCGCTTGCTCAAAATGTCATAACCTTTGATGAGTTTTCCATTACGTTGATAACACGGCCCAAAACATCATCTTCCCTCTCCAAAAGGTCTTGGAAAACTTCAACTCTCCTTTACTTTTGTTCATGGTGAGCTCCTTCGGGACCATTTTTGCACACAACTTTCTCACGCCAAGATTTTCAGTAAGATTTTTTCTAACTGGTTCTCTACCAAAGTTTACTTGGTCTGCTATGCTTCTCACATTCAGCCGACGATTGAGACACATGATTTGATGCATTTTTGCAATGTTTTTGTCAGTTCTGTTCATTATTGGCCACTCTGACCTCTCTTCATCAGTGATGCTTCCTCTCCCCTTAGAAAAATGTCTAATCCATTTGTACACTGCCATTTTCTTCAAAGCATTATCCCTATAAACTTGGACTAACATGTCCCTGATTTCACTTCCACTCTTGCCAAGCTTAACAAGAAATTTAATGTTTGTTTATTGCTCTAATTCAAGCTCCAACATTCTTGCAATGGCACACAAAAACACACAACAATAATGAACGCCACTCAGGAAGACACTGCCACATGTTGACACGAATACAGCTGTGAGACACAGACACATCACCATTATGAAACCTTACTGAGTTGTTTGTACAGTGCTGCCAACGTAAGTGCATGGTGGCAAGTCTGCGGACTTAATTGTCAGACCTTATATAAGACAATCAAAAGAATAAAAAACAGGCTTACATGTTAAGACTTAAACACTAGCACTAGACTCTTCAGTTGAAGAAAGTAACAAGCAATTTGTAATCCAAATATTCACATTAGATTGATGAACTGTCACTAACAAGAAATTTTATATAGTATTTTTATTTTTAATTTTATTATTTCAACTGGCAATCACCAGTACTTACCAGCTGATGCAGCAAGTACATCTTTACAAAGCTTTAACCAAAAGGAAAGTTTATCTACTGCCATAGATGTAAGCATGTGATTTAAAGTCTCTTTGATATCATGGCACAATATTTGATCTGTCTCTTTGTCCAGTAAGGTCAGTAATGCCCCTTCAAGGCCCACATTTCTGATGTTAGCATCTGACAAGAAGAAAATCAATGATCTAAGTAATACAGAAAACAAAACTGAGAAGTACACACATTCTATGTGTTATGAAAATAATATGTGTCAGTATATTCTAAAGAACTAGTCCAAATACTATGCCTTAATCTACTGAGGTCTATTTTAGTTCAGTTAGTTTGGTATTCACGATACTATACAATTATATTTCATGCAATGTCATTGACAGGTAAGTCTTTATTGAGAGTTATTAATATATTATCCTTAAATCAGGCAAACATTTTAATCCAATTAACATTCAATACTTAAAATTTTATGCAATGTTTCTTGGCATGATTATTTTATTTCTAAATTTAATTTCAAAGAATAATCATAATTAAGTTTTCCTTAATCTAGTAAGGAAAAAGGTTTAAATTTATTAACATCATAGTAAAACTCAGACCCAAAACAACTATTGTATGGATAACAGTGTTTAATTACTATAACTAAGCTATTGTGGAAATAGAGTACACAAATGAATTAATATAAATTACTACACAATATTCTCCTTGCAAAGTAATAAAGCATCTCAAAGAAAAATGTAAGCCTTCCAGAATCTATTACCTCTAATTCTAGATATGCTAAAAAAATAAATTTTCTTTTGAAGATTTAACTCATCTAGTATTCATGAAAGCATTTATTTTCTAAAGATTATGCTAGTATTAGACTATTTTAAAAGAGGAATTATCTTTTAAAGATCAGAAAGAAGGAGGTGGTAGAAATGTTTCCAATTAGGGACCTAAAAAGACAGAACAACCAATGCAACGTGTAAGTCATGACTGGATCCTAAATTTGGGTGGGGTTAAGGAGATAGGAAGAAGTCACAAGGGATATTTTTTTGGTAAGTTGAGAAATATATTCTCTGATGTTACTAAATCACTATTAATTTTATTAGGTGTGGTCAATTAGGAGAATGTACCTGGAAAATGCAAATTGAAGTATTTAGGAGTGACCAGTCATGATGCCTGCAACATGTTTTGAGATGGTTTGGCAAAAGGTGTGTGTGTGTGTGTGTGTGTGTGTGTGTGTAAAAAGAGAGATATAAAATGTGTGTCATAAAGATATTAAGTAATTGAGTCTATGTGTTCAATGCACATTTCTTTCAATTATTCCATGGGTTTAAAAAAAAAAATCACAAAATTTAGAGGTCCCCTGGTGGTACGGTGGCTAGGCTTTGGCGCTCTCATCGCTGAGGCCTGGGTTCAATTCTCAGCCAGGGAACCACAAAAAAAAACAACAACAAAAAAACAAAAAACAAAACAAAACAAAAAAAAAACAACAAAAACCCCCAAACAACCAAAAACAAACAACCAAAAACCAAAAAACCCCAAAATTTAGAAAAGGAATTATGTATGAGTTCATTAATTTACTCACATGGCTAATTTAGTAATTATAGGAACATGTTCCAGCATATTTACACAATCAAAATCTAAAGCAATAGATACAGCAATTTCAGTGGTGAATATAAACCTCAGGTCACTTTGGGGAGAATTTTTTTTTTTTTAATGTGGGTAGTTCCCTGGCTGGGAATCGAACCCAGGTCGCAGCATTGACAGCGCGGAAGCCTTAGGGGAACTCCCGAGGGGAGAATATTTCACATAGTTAGAAGATTAAAATTTCTCTGGTTAAGGAAGTGATCATAGAATAGTTTTCAAATGAGTTCTGCAATCTGTCTGATGACTACTAGTATAATCAGTAGTGATGATTAACTCCAGCCAGAGCAAAAATTTTAATGTAATAACTAATTTAAAAGGCACAGAATGACAAACACATTAAGGATCTGAGAGCTTTAGATATTGAAAGCTTTGTGAAGTCAGAGAACTTCTGAAAGTATAACAGCACTTTGGAAACTATAGACATAAAAGTGTAAGATATTATCATTGCTAATTTTTGTAGGTTGTTGGAATTTACATGCATGTTTAGGTTACTCACATAATTTTAAAATGGAAGGACATACTTAAAACAAACCTTACTGACTAAAAAATCCTTTAGTTCAGCTCTAAATATAGAAGAAGGGTCATAAAAACCCTTTTACTTAAACTCATCTATGGAATTTTATTAAATGAAGTATTGGGGGAAGAAAGGCACATGTGAGAAATTACTTAAGGGCTAAATCCAATTTCAATCGACTACACTGTGAAAACACAATGGCACTCAAACTTTAGTATAGAGTAACCCAGGAATTGCAAAAACACAGGTAACAGATTGCTGGGCTCTATTCTCAGATTTTTGGTTTAGCAGATTTGGGATGGGACCCAATACTCTGCATTTCTGACATGT
The DNA here is from genome assembly GCA_004026885.1 of Lyroderma lyra. NCBI lineage: Eukaryota > Metazoa > Chordata > Mammalia > Chiroptera > Megadermatidae > Lyroderma > Lyroderma lyra. Next base: position 55,674 of record PVJL010001599.1, read on the forward strand.
TCTGAGGTGAAGTAGATGTTGCTGGTTTGGGGGCCCAAGTTTGAGAACCACTGCTCTAAACAAGTACCATCACTGGTTGGAATGATAAAAATCGTTAGCAATCATCTCTTGTAGTAGGTTTAAGACATATTATATATTAATTTTTAAGTTTTGTTTTAAAAATTTATTTTTGTGGAAGATATAACATGAAAATTATGTGAGCTTGAGATAATGTGGATAAAAGAATTACCTGGAGTCAACTCTTCTCTGCTATCCTTAGCAAGTACAAAAGCATGTTCTGAAACTTCTGCTGCTTCTCTCTGCACAAGCTGACGTAAACAAGCCACCACTGCTCTTCTCAGTAACAAATAGGGACTACAAAGATTCACCTGAAAAATACCATTTGGGGACTGAAAGCGCTGAAATTCTTGGTGGCACTCATTAAGTCTATTAATCACTAGGATCTCTTGATTCTGTCCAGCCCATTAATGAATTCCGGTACATACTTCTTTTATCTAATTTAGAAATAGCTTAAGGAGTAATGCATGTACTTGATAATGCAATATTCAGAAACAAATGCAAGCGAAAGCCTCTTGACAGTGTTAGAAGACACAGAATTTATGTGAGCAAAAAATTTTGAGATAAAAGAAATATTAATATAATTGAGAAAATTTATTTGCAGTTTATACATTTGTGCTCATGCAACTATTAGAATGTTTTGCAATTCTCTAGGTAGAAATAGTTACAAATCAATATAAGCATAGAGCACACAGGTTAAAATGGGGTTCTGGAGTCAAACTGTCTCAGTTTGAGTTCTAGACCCACCATCGACTGGCTGTGTGACCTTGGGCAAGTTATTTAACCTCTCTGTGCCTTAGTCTCTTGATTTGTAAAATGGAGATAACACTATCCCCATCTCAGAAGTCTGTTGTGAAGTTAACACAAAGAAACATGCAAAAGTACTTAACACAATACTTGGCAAACAATAAGTGATCGATAAATGTTATTTATTATTAACGCAAGTATCTATCAATAGTATTTTATTCAGATGTCATACAAGGTAAATAAATGCATTTTTAAACAAAGGCAGAATGAGTTTTACTCAGAAAATGTATTTACCAAAAATGCTCTTTAGAGACAAACATTATAGACAGCAAAATTGAAATATATGTGTATCTAATTACATATAGATTTACATGTATGTACATATCTTAGAGATATAGAATATTTCTGCTCAGAATGACAGAATCAATACATATGAGTATTCTTTTTAGACGTGTTTAAACAATGTAAATCTCAAAAGGCTGTGTAAACGATATGACAAATGATATGACTGGTAATGTACCTTAAATGAGCAATTAAAAAAGTAAAAAGTTTCTGGATATAACCATTCTTACTCAGTGAAAATCTGGAGTTTTTGAAACTTATTTTGTCCTAACTATAAAAGGAGAGACTGATTTGGTGTGGTTTATGAACATAACAATGAATATGTATCTTATGATACTGATTTTCCAAGCAAAATTCAGTCAAACCTTAGTACTCGACTGCTTTGAAACTCATCGAATTTGGTACTGGACACATTTTGACATGAAAACTTTGTTCTGGTACTCATTGTTTCTTTGGTACTCATTGTGCCTCCCAGAAATAGCTGCTAAGTACCAAGGTACTATTACATTATTCCTTATGGGAAAAATTTGTTTGGTACTTGTTTCTGGTACTTGTTGCATCTCCCATAACCAATTAATGACGAGTACCAAGGTACCACTGTAATGGCATACTTCTTATAGTGATCTTTAGATTGTGCATGAAGGAAAAACAGGACCAAAGTAGGTAAGTTTGTTGACAAGAGCAGAGGATAAATTCTGAGAAAAAGAATAGGTAGTGGCAGCTGGCTTTTTGATACATAAGAAGAAATACATGCAAAGAAGTCAAAAGATAGAAAAAATTTGTAACTATATCATCAGTGAAACTTATGGATGGAAATTGCTTTATAAATAGATTCTGTTATATCTTCAAGCCATATCATGAACTCCAAAGTCAAGAGATGGATACCATTACCAAAAGTCTCAAGGTAATGTCATTCCAATAATGTTTGAGAACTTTGTTGTTAGAAACTGGTACATAGGATGACGGAGAAGTTAAAATGTAAAATCATTAAGATTTTCATGCCCAAGGTTATGGCTGTATTTAACAACAATGACAAAAAAGCACTCTAAAAGACAATTTTAAAGAAAAGTTAATGACTCTCTAGTTATTTTAACTGGAGTTTTACAAGCACATAATATAAGGCAAGTGCAGCATTCTTCAAGCTGGTCAAACAATCCATTAGAAAAAGCATGCTTAAAAGTACTCTTTGTTTGGTAGAAAAAAAGACTGAAGGCTGTCATATAAAGCAAAATGGGATGAATAACATCATCATGTCATTCTCCAGCATTTATAATGAAAAGAGAAACAGAGTGGGTTAAGGTCAACAAACCAAGCAGGCAAAATACAGAAATGAAATAAAACTGTAATTACAATCCCTTTCTAAAATGAATATATAAAATCAAAATGATGCAAAATTAAGTGCAGGGAGTGAGTGTACCAGCTGGAGAAGGTTAGGGAGGATTTGCTTACACTGGTATTAAATAAACATCATGTAACATGCTTCGCAAACTGTACTTTGCATTAATGGTTAGCTTAAACAGAGATGCAGGAAAACAAAAACACCCACAACAACAAAAAACCAAACATAACAAACAAACAAACAAACAAACAAGAAAACATGACACAAAGAAACAGCACTGCAAACCTTAAAAAAAGTTAGGATTCGAGGGTCAGGGACCTACCAACACAGAATTATCCAACAAGATCTCCTGCACAAAAACAAATGACAAACTGGTCACGACAAAACCAAAAAGAAAAATACTTGAATGACTTTGACAACAGTCAGCTAAGCATTAAAATATAAATGTTGACAGAGCTATCATTAAAACTGGCTTAGCTTCAGCTTTAAAAATACATCACAAATACTTCATTTTCCAACTTAAAATATGAGTTAAGCTAAGATCTTGAAAACAGTCAACTCAAGATATTACAATTTAGGAAGAAAACTAGATCAAAGACATGAGTGTGAGAGGAATGATCTGGATTGCATTCATGTGAACAGGTGGCCAGCAAGGGTCAAAGTTAATGGTTTATCTCATCACAAGTTAATTATAGACATTATTTTTTTACACTCGGAAGCCAAATTTTAAAACTGAGAATACTCAGAATTGCTCGTGGAGCTAAGGCCAAGTTCAGAATAGAAGTTAAATAGCATGCAGTTAGAAGAAAGCCCTTTCCAGTAAGATTCTTTCCTAATGATGAAATGTATTTTGAATATTCAGAGAGTTTCAGTTAATATGAAAACACTTCATGCTAAATAATTAAATTCTTTGTAGAAAAGAAAATCTGATCACACAGTTGTTAAACAGGAAAGCAAAAGCTTTCTTTACTACAGGGAACACTCTAAAATATAATATTCAACCTAATAACTTCAGACAAACTTTAATAACCAAAATATTAAGACACAAAATTAAAACAACACTACGGCAACAGCAATTTTTGAATATGATTTCTGTAAAAGAAAAAATAATTCTACAGCTTAAATATAATGAGTAACATAAATACTACGAATGTTAATTGTTACTTCCAATTTTCCTAATTGCTCTGAATGTAATCAAAAGAAAAATCTGCTAAGTCTGTATTGTTTACACATATGTAACCTTTGTCTAGGAAAAGAAAAGAATAGTGAGTTTGATCAGATCTAAATCACCAGGAGTTGTAGTTGGTCTTGCTCTGTATTTTTCAATAAACTTGACTTAATAAATTCATGTAAAGTTAAAAAAGAAATCTCAGAAGTGGGTTCCCTGGTGGTATATAGGCTTTGTTGCCCTCACCAACCGCTGTGGCCTGGGTTCGATCCCCGCTCAGGGAATCAACCAAAAAACAAAAACCCTCAAACAAACGAACAAACAAAAATCTCTGAAGGCTATTAATGAAAATTCCTACTATAATTCAAGAAGAAAAAAATATTTAAATGGAGAGTGAAAAGTCAAGCTAACTTGCAAAGGAATGGGTATTTTTCAATATTTAGTTTTGGCGATGTTCTTCAAATATAGAGGATTATTCCCGGGAAAAAGTCATTAAGTAGTAAAGGTAAAATCCTTTTCCAGTGAGTGCTAAGTTCTCTCATACATGATTAACCCACACAGGAATCAGTTTCTATCAGAAAAGTCAGTCACATTCTCTTTGTAAAAGCCTTATATAATTATGACTATCAAAATCAATATAAAGATAATATAATCTATGTTTAAATTATATATTAAGAAAATTAAAAAACACACACACTATTTATTAAATAATTATTAAGTTCCTTGGACATGTGCCTTTACAGGTGGCATCTTGAGTACTGGTCTTTTACAGATACAAAGTAGCTGAAGTTGGAAGAGGCTGTGGGACTTCCCTAAAGCCACCTAACCAGGATGTGGCAGAACTGAGACAAGAGCTATGAATAACTACAAAGTCAGTATGAAATAATGAGGACTCTACAAGAAGTTCAGAAACCTGGATCCTAGACTTGGAGCTACCACTACCTAGTCAAATTATTTGACTTTTTGGTCTTGAATTTATCTTTTTATGGAGAAGACTGGTATTAATGATGTTTGGGGTTTTTTCAATGTCTGAAATGCTACATATTTTGCCTTAACCTTGAAAATAAAAGGTCTGTCTAAATATAGAAACCATTCTCAACTGTCAATGTTACTAACAGGAGTTTGCTATGAACACTGTGGGACAGAAAATGTTAAAAAGCAATGGCATCAAGTTTTCATTCCAAATGTAAGAATCTTTGAGGCAAGTACAGATAGAAAGTAGTGTGCTCAAAGTAAATCTTAAAACCATAAATATTATGAACCACCTCCTGTATTCATTCACAGTAGAACCAAGATATTGATGTATATATTGCTAGAATATTAAGGAAAAATGTTATGTGCCCATCTGGAATGGAAAGAACTTTACATGCAATAATTTGGAACAGAGAAGAGGAAAAAAAGATATTTCCACCTAAAATTTTCCACAGCCTACAGCATTTATACAGTCCCCAGGACACTTAAGCATTCACTATGTTTACTGATTAGTAGACAAATATTTCAAATATTATGTTCAACATTAATGGGAGAAAAATTAATCAGTATATGAGAGGTTTAAGATACGATTATATAAAAATTGTCCCCATCCCCCCCCAAAAGATAGAACTTAGTGATAATAGCTATTGTACACATACATAGTCTAGAGAATAATTAAAACAAATAAAAGTTTCCAACTAAAGAAACTAAGGACTCATTTATAATTCTATACTCACACAGAGGCAGCTGACCAGGCCAGACAAATTGACGTGTCGTGGGGCAAACATATGAAGCTGCTGAAGGCAAGAGATGGCCTGAGCTTGAACAAGGCAGTCTGGGTTATCTTGCATCACTGCACAACCCAACAGACAGGAAGTCCTTAAGGCAGAAATTGAAGTACTGTTACCTATAATGAGAGCAGAAAGTTTTTCATAATTGGCCTGTAAAATCGTTATTCTTTTATCGCTTCTCGGCCTTTTGGCTAAGATCAAGTGTAAAATCATTTACTCTTTAAACATACATTATTGGGCTTAAATTTTTTTTCCAATTTTAAGTTTAAGGACGTGTGAAGTAAATTTCTTACACAAAAGCAGGGATAATCCAGCTGAAAGATTTTAAGATGATTATTGGTTATTCTTAGTCTGAAAGGTTTATGGCAACACAAACGATTAGGCAAAGAAAAATCTAAGACTATCTATAGGTTATACCAAATTTTCATGAAAAGTAGAATTAGAAATTGCTAATAAACTTAGTCCTACTTATATTGAGAATTGGCTTTTATATATTAACATCACATAATTTGCATTGAATTTTTGGACTTAGTCTTTGTTTCTTCAAAGACATTTTAAGATTCTTTAAACTACTTCACTTCATGTCTGTCATTTTAATTAAGGGAAGTATTTTTAAGGCATATCTAAATCTTTCTAAATATGATGTGCCTTGTCTTTTCAAGGTGAGAGAAATCAGGGTAAATGGCATTTATTTAACAAGATCTGCTGAGTACCTACTATATGCCAAAACCGAGAGAGCTAAGAATTTTCACAAGGTCACCCAATTAAGCAGTGCTGGAGGTTAAGTTGTCTTCTACTTTCTATGTTTTTTTCTATTATGTCATCATCCACGATTCAAAGTTTTCCCAAGAGTACTGTCAACATTCTGCCATATATTTGAATAGAACATTCAATTAAACTTCACTTCAACGACAAGTATTTGGGTCAGTAATAAGAATTGAATTCATTTTTTTGTGTATATATTTAATGTAAGACGTAACAAAAATAGCTATGTGTACCTTGTAGTTCTGGACCCAATGCAGTAATAAGGGCATTCAAACAACGACCGAGACTTTGGTGAACTTCAGCATGGGTAGGAGGCACATTTAACAACAACATTATAATGAGAGAAAGGGTAGGTTCCACATGCATATAATAGAGTGGGCCAGCAGAATCAATTATCAATGATAGAGCATGTAATGCCCAGGTCTGTGAAGACAGAAAAAAAATTTAAATGTTGTAACAGCACTAAGAAAAGTAAAACACAATGAATTATTCTTTTGTTGAAGCAGGTGATAAAGTAATAGCAAAGTAAAGAATTTGTATGCTATTACTAACTTTGAAAAATAAGTGAAGTGCTTTAATAAGAGTTTAAGAAAATTTCTCTCATTAAACACCTAGTAAAAAACAACTGAGAGACAGTCATCTAATTGAGAATGGTATATTCAAGATAATGTTTGGTTCTTTAGCTGACAGCTTGAACTAAATCTAGTTTGTTAAAAACTGTTTATTGTTTAATTTAGAGAATAAAAATTGAAGTTTTTAAAAGATCAACAAAATCTATAACTAACGCCATAATTCGAGCAAATCTCTGATACAATGTTGAAGAAAGCCAGACGTAAAAGAGTACATATCATACGATTCTACTGATATAAAATATAAAAGCAGACAAAACATATGCTGTTGCAAATTAGCATAGTGGTTATCTCTGGTGGGACAAGTAGTAATTAGGAGAGAACACGGCAGTGTATGGGGGTATTGAAAGTGTTCTGTTTATTGATGTATGTGCTTGTTACATGGTGTATTCTGTTTGTAGACTTTATTCAGAGATGAACACTTATGGCAGTTGTACTATTATGAATATTTAAAGATATAAAATAAATGTATTTATAAAATATTTACATATGAATATATATTTCTATATTAAACAAACAAAATGCTGGAGCCAAATATAGTCTGCCACCTGTTTTTATAAATAAAGTTTCATTGAAACAGTCATGCTTACTAGTTTATGTATTATTTCTGACTGCTTTCCTGCTATAATGGTAGAATTGAGCAGTGACAGAGATTGTATGATATGTAAAGTCTAAGTATTATATTTTACTAACTGACCCCTTCTAGAGTAAGTTTGCCAACTCTGGTTTTCATGAAACAAGACTGGCCATATACTGATAACCACTTGAAGATGGATGATGAGTCAATAAGGATCTAGTATATTCTCTACTTTTATGTATATTTGAACTTTCCCTAACAAGAAATATATAAAAAGTTCTCCCTTTAGGAAATCAACTGAGAAAGTTTTACCTCTTCTATCAATGGATGTATAAGAAGCCTTATAGTACTTTAAATGCTATAAAAATCAACTCTTAAGTGAGAGACAGCAGCAATCAAGAAGAAGTAGATTTGATGACACTGGAAGCCATAGAAAAATGTATTTAAATTAATCAATAAAAAAGTATTCAATATAAAAGTATTATATGTGCATTCAGAACAGAATTCTTAAAAGAGAACAAGAAGAATTTAATAAATAGAAGCAAAAAGTACTGTACTAAAAAAAGGATGAAAGAATGAAACACTTTATAAGTCAACTCAATCAAGTTATTAAATGAGGAGTTCCCTGGTGGTGTAGGGGCTAGGCTCCAGCGCTCTCAGCACTGGGGCCTGGGTTCAATTCCCAACCAGGGAACTATCACCCCCCCAAAAAAAAAAGTTATTAAATGATATGGAGGAGACTATTAGTAATATGGTAATTCAAAGAATGAAAGCTAATTGTGAGTTTGACCAGAAAGTGGTCGATGAACTGGATCTTAGAGTACTATATACTTGGATTATCGGATGGCAACAGGAAGGGAGAAAAGCAATGGGAACAATGTAAGGGCAGATATGAGAATGACGTGGTATGGGAGGACAGTAGGTCCTAGAGGAGAACACTAGTACTTGGGGGTAATAACAGAAAATGTTCTTGAGTCAGTTGATGAGATCTGAATGGGAAGTGATTTAACCCTACCAGACCTGAGGCCCTGAACCTAACTGTCCCCTATACCTGGGCTCTTGAGCATTAAAGAGTAAAAACTAACATGATATAGAAAAATGTTAGCTACATGCAAACAAGTGGTTAGAATAAGATGGAACTTGGAGACATTGTAGAAAATAGGTCCATCTTTCATTATGAAAATTAGGTACAGCAGTATAGTGGCGGATTTGGAAATTACCAAAAAATCGGTACAGCGGTCTGGTAGGGTTAAGAAGCAGTGAGCAGTTTCCTCAGCTTTTCAGTGGGGATGTGGCAAAATGAAAGTATTTCAGGAAAACAAATTTGGCTTCATATCTAGGGAGAGTGGAAAATAAAAGAACCTAAAAATAAAGTGACTAGGTAATTATTTCTGTATCCTTAATTATTATGGAAACAGAGATAAGGGGTGTAAAAGAGCAGGAATAATAACAATCATTCAAGATTTGATTAAAATATCAGGAGAATGATGATGTGACAGAAACGGGTAAGATATAAGGGGGCTATCCTGAAAGCATCCAGCCATATAATATGAAAAATAGAGGCATTTAAAGCAATACTACATAAAAAGAATAAGGCTGGTGGAATTACAGTCCCTGACTTCAATTTATATTACGAAGCATCAATAGTCAAAACAGCTTGGTACTGGCAGAAAAACAGAAATATAGACCAATGGACCAGAACTGAAAACCCAGAAATAATCCCACAAATTTATGGACAAATAATTTTCGATAAAGGAGCAAAAAACATACAATGGGGAAAAGACACCCGCTTTAGTAGGTGGTGCTGGGAAAACTGGAAAAACATATGCAAAAGAATGAACCTGTGCCGCGACCTGTGTGCGTGAACAGGTGAACCGGAGGGGAGGCGATGGGGAATGAAGAAAAAACACACAGACACAGACAAAGACAGAACAGCTGGGACCGGGTAGTTCTCTGCGCTCTGATGGAGACAGAGACCCCGTCTGGCAGCAGCAAGTTTATTTTATAGGGTGGGCAAAGCAAGTGAGATCATAGGGGTAAATCAGTAAAGCGACATTGGAAAGTACATCTTAACTAGGACATATAGTTATGGATAACTGCATTTAATCAATATTTTGGTACACATTGCTAAGGCATTACTGATTATATTATTATTCTCTTCAAGGCAGGCAGGCCGTAAGTTATGTCTCGAATCATATCCAGAGACCAAACAAACTTGCTCCCAATGTCATATTTTTCCAGAAGCCAGAAACCACATTCCGAGCAGTGTCCTTGTGCACCCAGCTCTGGGCTACCTTGCAAAACCCTTGAACTGTGGACTCCAAGCACACAGGTAGCCTTGCTAAAGCCTGTTTACTCAAAGGACCTGGCTTCTGGCTCATGCGCTCTCTACAAACCTGAGCTGTGAACTCTCTCCATGTACAAAAATTAACTCAAAATGGATTAAAGACCTTCATATCAGACCTGCAACAATAAACTGTATAGAAGAAAACATTGGTACTAAACTTATAGACCTAGGACTCAAGGAGGACTTCATGGACCTGCCCTCAAAAGGCAAGGGAAGTAAAAGCAAAAATAAATGAATGGGATTATATCAAACTAAAAAGCTTCTGCACAGCAAAAGAAACCATCAACAAGGCAAATAGACAGCCAACTGAATGGGAGAAAATATTTGCAAATAACGCAACAGATAAGGGTCTAATATCTAAAATATATAAAGAACTAATAAGACTTAACAACAAAAAAACAAACAACCCAATTAAAAAGTGGGCAGATGAACTAAACAGACACTTCTCCCATGAAGAAATACAAATGGCCAGCAGACATATGAAAACATGCCCATCCTCATTAGCTATCAGGGAAATGCAAATCAAAACCACAATGAGATACCACCTCACACCTGTGAGAATGGCTGTTATCTACAAGACAAGGAATAACAAGGCTGTGGAGAGGATGTGGAGAAAAAGGAACTCTCACACACTGCTGGTGGGAATGCAAACTGGTACAACCACTGTGGAGGGCAGTGTGGAAGTTCCTCAGAAAATTGGGAATGGGAGTTCCCTGATGGTGTAGTAGCTTAAGGCTTCGGCGCTGGGCGCTGGCGCTGTCAGCACTGCGTCCTGGGTTCGATCCCCAGTCAAGGAGCTACCCACATACCAAAAAGCAAAAAAAAAAAAAAAAAAAAAAGGGAATGGAGCTACCATTTGACCCAGCAATCCCCCTTCTGGGGATCTACCAAAAAACTTGAAAACCTTAGTCCACAAAGACTATGTACCCCAATGTTCATCGCAGCGCGGTTCACAGTGGCCAAAACATGGAAACAACCAAAGTGCCCTGTGACAGATGACTGGATAAAGAAGCTGTGGTACATATACACAATGGAATATTACTCAGCTATAAGAAAAGATGAAATATTGTCATTTGCAACAAAATGGATGGACCTGGAGATCATCATGCTTAGTGAAATAAGCCAGACCAAAAAAACCAAAAACTGTATGACTTCACTCATATGCGGAATATAAAACTGTAAGCAACAAAGAAAAAAGAAAAGAACAAACAAATAACCCATGGACACAATCAGTAGTTTAATGTTTATTTGGGGACGAGTGGGTTAGGGAGGGGAGAAAGGGGAGGGGCTGGGAGAGGAGGGAGGGGGAGCTAAATATAAGGTGATGGAAAGAGAAGTCACATTAGGTCGTGAACTTATTATACAAGTTGACAATGCACTGTAGAATTGTATGCCTGAAACCTATGTAATCCTTGCTAACATGTCACCCCAATAAGTTTAACAATAAAAATGAATTAAAAAAGAAAAATAGAGGCATTTATGGATGGATTTTTTCCAGACACCCCTTGTATACAACAATATGATAAAGTGATTAAGAACATAGGTTTAGTCTATGACTTATGTTTTTAACCTGATTCCATGATTTATTAGCTTTTACTCAGCTTCTGTAAGCCTTAGTTTTCTTCCTGTATAATGGGAATATACATCCTAGATTTGAGGATTAAATAGGTTAATTTGTTTAAAAGAATGTAATATAATGCCTTGGTACCTATAAAGTGCTCCAAAATAGTAAATGTTATTATTAAGATGGAAGGGCGATCCATTCTCAGAAAAAGATACTGAACTTGACTTCAGATACCCTGAGTGTGAAATACAAATAGTGAGATTCAAATTTTAAAAATCCATCATGTGGATCTTGAGCTCATCATGCTAAGTGAAACAAGGCAGACAGAAAAAATCAAGAACTATATGACTCCTCTCATATGTGGAACATAAAATTGAGAGCAACAAAGAAACAAAACTCATGGACATAGTCAATAATTTAGTAGTTGCAAGGGTAAAGGGGGAGGGGGCTGGAGGAGAACAGATAAGGACATAAACATATGGTGATGGAAAGAGAAATGACTCTGGGTGAGGAACACATAGACAATGCACTGTAGAATTGTACACCTGGAACCTATGTAATTTTTACTGATCAATGTCACCCCAATAAATTCAAGAATAAAAAAATATTTAAAAATGTCCATCATGGTTGAAAATGGCTTTGATAATTACTATGAGGGGAGAATAATTTATAAATTACTAATGGTCAAGAAAAACATAATTTGCATTATCTACAAATCACTGACTTCAAGGAGGGTATCACATGGGATACTTACCTGCACATCAGGAGAAGTGCTATCCTGAGACAATGTATAAAGGATTCCAATACAAGAATTCAAATGTTGAGAAGAACTTATTCCTCCTAAATATCTATGCAGGGATCCCAAAGCCAATGAGTGTCCTGTTCTGGTAACCACATCCCTTGCTGATTTCAGTCTATAATTAATGAAATAAAAATAAATGAGAATCTCTAAAACAATATGATATTGTCACTTAGGCAAAATTTTTTGTGTATCTCCCAAATTCACATATTTATTGTGAACTGATAAAATAATTCTGAAATAACATGAAAGGTATCTTGAAAAGGAAAACATTTTTTAAAAAGTCTCCACATTATTAATGATTATCTAGGAAAAACAATTGCAATGTCTTCCGGAGATATACAGACACTAAATTTACATGGCAGGCATTATTACTTTATCATTAAGTTGCATTTAAAAACTCTACAATGCTGAGATACTTTAATTGCATAGTTTCAACTTAGAAACTTTGATTTTAAAATTAAATATAATAGGAGAAATTAATATTTATTAGGAATTTTTCTTTCTTTCTTTTTTTTTAGGGGAGAGCGCGAACGCAGTCCCCCACTACCACAAATTATGCAGTCGCGTTTCCCACATTTGGGGAAATCGCAGGGGTCAGCACATCCGGAGTGCAATGGATAAGCCTTGTCCTGGGAAAACCACCTTCGTGATCATGGTATCTCCCCTGCCAGGTAAGTATAGGAATTTTCTTATGTGCTAATTTAAGTGTTTTACATTTAGTTCTTTAATCTTCTCAACAACCTTGAAATCTGTACTAGTATCAGTTCCTTTTTACAGATGAGGAAACCAAAAATGACCAAGTTAACTTACACAAAATCATCAGCTATTAAATGGAAGAGTTGAGATTTGAACCAAACTGGTAATCCGACTCCAGACTTCAAACTCTTAACTAAATCAGACACATATATTCAATAGACTAGAAGGTCAAAGTGTGACCTGTATTAGTACTACCACTACTAATATAGTTTTATGTACTACTAATATAACCATGAACTTTTATTTACAGTTGTTTTATTTTTTCATATTTATTATCTCATTTACCTTAACATTCTTAAAGTAGGCTGGGCAGTATTAATAATCTTCTATTTGAAAGAGAAAAAAACTGGCTGAGAAAATTAAGTAACCTGCTCAAGGTCACTGAGCTAGTAGAAATGAAAGTATAGTTCATGTTTCCTGATCTGTAGCCTAGAGCCTTTTCTCTTTCCAGTAGATTGTTCTATCTGTCATCTGTATTTTACATGATAAAACTCCATAAGCATCTTACTCTCAGAGTCCATTCCACTGTCCACTGATGGCCAACTATGTCACTCATCTAGACAGTGATCTTTCTCATATTAGAGAAAACCAAAACCAAAGTAGTAACAGTTTTGTGTTCCATGAAAGCAGGCCAAGGAGAGTTCTTTATTTTAAAGTATCTACATTTGTCAATTTTTTTAAGTTAATTCTCAGAATGAAGTTTCACTAATTCTAACAAATCAACAAGCTATACCCACTTTCGGTACATAGCCCAGAAATATTAAATGAGAAATTCACTTACTTGTCAAAGCTAACTTGAGCTAATGCAGCAGTAAAACTTCCATCATCAACCACTTGCGTTAACCTAGCCCATGCCTCTGCAGCTGCACATCTCAAGAGTGGATTGGGACTTTCTAAAGCTCCCATCACTAATGCTAGGGTAGGTCTTCTCATTTCTTCTGGACCCAAATTTTTCTTGGAGCCAGCCACATACTGAAATATGTAAAGAACAATCCAAACTTACAATTGTGGTGAATTTCCTTACCCAATTTGGAATGTATATTTTGGTTAACCAAGTATGTTCATTAAAAACATCAGAACATGAAAAAATCCATGCTGTGTAAACATTTGATTTTTTTTTTTTTTTGTATGTGGGTAGTTCCCTGGCTGGGAATCGAACCCAGGCCACAGGACTGACAGCGCCAGCGCTGAAGCCTTAAGCCGCTACACCACCAGGGAAATCCAAACATTTGATTTTTCTCACAAAGTACTCCAAGCAAACAATATGGTGATTATCACTGTAGTATATATATTTGTTCAAGAGAATATTAATAGGTATTTCCATAAAATATATGACCAATGAAGTTTATTATATTTTACTTAGAAACAGTAAGACATAAATGTAACAATGAGCCAGATTTGGTCCACAGGCCATAGTCTGCCAATCTCTCATCTAAAATATTAGGCTCAGTAGGTTAAAGCATGACTCCAAGCCAAAATTATCTAACAAGTTTTATGGGGAGGAAAAGTAAAGAAGGAATTACAAATCCTACAACGTCATCAGGAGACTAAGAAATACAGGCAAATAAAAAAGCAACAGCCTTTTAAAAACACCTTCCTTCAACCTACTTAGTTGACCACACATTTAAAAAAAAGATCATCAAGCAAATATCTGAATTTTTTAAAAACAGAATTACCTTTAAGAAACTAGAAACAGAAGAAACAGCATGTAACTGAACTACTTGTTGACGAGCTCCTTTTGCGTGCTTTATACTATCCAAAAGCTGTTCCAATATAAGATGCCTAAAATCAAAAACAAAAAGATTTAAAAGCAAATTCAGCTACTTTAGTAACTATTTCAACAAAGGATATCTCAGAAGTTACCTGCATCAACTTTTTGCTCTTAATAAGGGGACTTACTAGATTCAAATACATGGCTGTCACCTACAGTTGAGAAGCAGCACAGCCTTTTGAATACCCAACTATACCTAAAAATGTACTTGGGATCGTACTATATAGCACACAATTTTAACCACTGCTTTTCTCCTTTAATACCACCTCTTTAGCATCTTTCAAGTCATTTTTATTCTTTCATAATTTTCATGAAGCCAAACTGTATTACAAAACATATACTACAATTTATTCAACTATTCTCCTACTGGTGGAGAGCAATTTTCCAATTTTCAACAATTCTAGCTATGATGAATATAGCTAGAGGTTGAAATGTGTTCATTAGCTATTTATCTTTTATGGAATATTTTTCATGTCCTTATAGCATAGAGCTTTTAAATCCCTATGATAAGATTAAAGCTATATAATCATGAAATAAATGACCCCTTCTTTTCCACCCATTTCTCCAATGTTTAAAAACATTGTTTAAAGCATTTATTTTTTTAATTTTATTTATTTTTATGTGGGTAGTTCCCTGGCTGGGAATCGAACCCAGGCCGCAGCTTTGACAGCACTGAAGCCTTAGCCACTGCACCACCAGGGAACTCTAAAAACATTGTTTTGGAGTTCCCTGGTGGTGCAGTGGCTTAAGGCTTCAGTGCTGGCGCTGTCAACGCTGCGGCCTGGGTTCAATTCCCAACCAGGGAACTACTCACATACAAAATAAATAAATAAGTAAATAAATAAGAAGAAGAAGAAGAAGAAAAAACATTGTTTCTAAACTCTGTAATTCCATCCCCCCTTCCCTCGCATTCTATCTCTTTAAATTAGGAAAACCGAAATAATGTTTAAGATTATCTCTTCGGTGAACTACGTTGATGGCAGGCACAGACGCTTATAACTTAACTTCACCTCTCTAGTATTTGTGGAGGATCACTAAAATTTTGGGAAAACCACAGTAACTCTAAGTACTGTTTATTTGAATATGTATTTCCTTATTTCAAGGTTAATGAGATTCATCAAAATAAATTTGAAAAACTCTGAAAAGCACATGGAAGATAAAGAAAATTTACCTGTAATTCCACCATCTAGAAAGAGCCACCATTAACATTTTGGCATCTTTATTCTATTTCTTCCCCCCACCCCCACCCCCAGGCATATGGATGTCATTTTTAGAAAACTGGGATCACACTGTACATACTTTATTAATAACTCTTCTTATTCCCTAAATATTATCCTTATCTAATTATTATTATTATTATTATTTTGTATGTGGGTAGTTCCCTGGCTGGGAATCAAACCTAGGCCGCAGCGTTGACAGAGCCAAAGCCTTAAGCCACTACACCATCAGGGAACTCCCCCTTATCTTATTATTATATAACTTGAAATAGTTTTCAGTAATTATAAAGTCTGGTAATATTATTTAGTAAACTAATTCCCTAGTTTAGGATATTTAGGAGTTTTCTAATTTTTCTTATTATAAATAACATAATAAACATATTACATATAACATTTTTTTTTTCTGCTTGTTTTTCAAGATGACCTCTAAGGTATTCTGTTTCAACAACAAAATATTTACGCCCAAATTGCCATGAAGGAAGACTATGGAGGGTAAATGTGACAACAGAGAAATTAAGGATAACCATATGGTCTGGCTCATGAGTTTTAAAACCTAAAACATCATTATTAGACCATATCCTAGTCATCTGTTAATAATGACATGTTGAAAGTACTAAACACACACAAGGTTAGAATTTGAGAATTTTGTCACATTGCAGTTAAATTTGACCTTAACCGTTTTGCTATCCACATTCATGGGCCAAAGACTGCCAGAAGACCAAAGGCTTTTCTCTATCCTTTTCCCAAAAATCTTGGCAGCAATCTCAAAAAAATTCTGAATCATCAGGAGGACGGTGATGGCTTATTTTTAGTAAGTTTGAATTGGTATTCCTAAGTAGTATAAATTATAACATATAATTATCAGTTTGGAACAAAATTAGATACTGAAAACAAAGTTTTAAGTCTAGATGAAATAAAAATAGGTAGTTAATTAACTCAGTAAACAGAAAGACACAACATTTGAAAATACTTATTTACTTTATACTTTTAGGGTAGGTATACAGTGGTACCTTGGTACTAGTCATTAGCTGGTTTGGGAGGTGCAACAAGTACCAAAAACAACGAGTACCACAAAAATTTTTCCTATAAACAATAACCCTGTGGTTTCTTGGTACTTGTCATTAATTTGTTCTGGGAGTTGTGATGAGTACCAAAGAATGAGTACCAGGACAAAATTTCTCCATGAAAATGAGTCAGTGCAGTAACAAATTCAACAAGTTCTAAAGCAGTCGAGTACCAAGGTATGACTGTATAATGATGAAAATTTTTAGTACTGAGAACTATATGCTTTTTATCTCTCTCCATCAACTCACAATCTACATAATTTTACAACATTTATAGTAGTGGTTCTTTTTTTTTTTTTTCTTTGTATGTGGATAGTTCCCTGGCCGGGAATCGAACCCAGGCCGCAGTGCTGACAGCGCCAGTGACAAAGCCTTAAGTCACTACACCACCAGGGAACTCCCTATAGTAGTGGTTCTTAACCTTGGCTGCATATCCAAAAAGGAGTTTTGAAAAATTTCAATACCCAACACAGTATGTACACCATACTATTAAAATAGAACCCATGCTTTAAGAAGTTGTCCAAATGATTGCAATGTATGTGTACAGTCAGTGGAACAATCTTCAGGTGAAACTAAGCAATTCATTTTTTGCAATTAGATGCAAAAATATATATTAAAACTAACCACAAATAACACATGCACAAGATCAATATTTCTTTCCTGTATAAAATATCTTGATGTCATAGAACTATTACAGTGCTTTAAAATTACCAATGCCAGGTTTTCCTATTTTTAGAATCCTGTAGGCAAAGCAAAGAGAATTAACTGATTTAAAGACAAACTTAATTCCTAAGTATATAAATAAAATGTGAAAGTTTCCCAATCTTAGGGCAATCTCATGTTATTAGAGTTTCTTTTAAACTGTTCAAACCAAACTTGTCCAACCTGTGGCACAGGATGGCTTTGAATGCGGTTCAACACAAATTGGTAAACTTGCTTAAAACATTCCGAAAAATTACGCACGGATCTTTTTTTTTTAGCTCATCAGCTATCATTAGTGTTAGTATATTTTATGTGTGGCCCAAGACAATTCTTCCAACTTGGCTGAGGGAAGCCAAAAGGTTGGGACACCCCTGGTTTAAACAAAGCTACCACAAACAACAATAAAATATTTTGAAATATACACTTGTTCTTAAAGGTATACTTTAAGACTTTTCTTCTCTGGACTTGCAAATATATGGCCAAAAAAAGAAGTATCTGACATTTTAAGGAAATATCGTATCTGGGATAACAGGAAATCAGAAACAACTTTCCTATCTATGTAGTTTCTCTCCTCTGGTCCTCTAAGGATACTCACTGGAGATGGCTTATGACTCATTTTCTTATGTGGGATCTTGCCAGACTACTTCCTTTAAAAATCTCCAAACTACTGCCTACTATTTTCATTCAGTAAGAAACCAAATAGATTATGTTTAACTTTTGCCAGGTCTCAACTTTTTTATTAAAACAAACAAAACCTCCATTCCTTTGAATATTCATTCTGCATATTATTTTAATCCAGGTGGGGTAAAAAAAAAACAAAACTCTCAGCACATTTTAAAGTTCAATAAACTTTATAGAAACAAAAAACCATTTCCTTGATACTACAATTGGACAATACATTTGAAAAGAAAAACCTCTAGGAGAGCAGGAAGATCAACTTTTTTTTTTTAAAGAAAGCTTATAAGCAGGATATTCTTTTCTTTTCTACTTTCTATCTTAGACTTTGCAAAAAGAGTTAGTAGAACCATTTAACAACATGCTTAATTTAAATATTATGCCCATCCCTGCTTCATTCACTGTAGTTAATGTTATATTAATTCGAATAATTTATTTTAAATTAACTGCATGCTCTATAAAACACTACAGTTATAGACTAGTTTAAATCTCATCCTCTCCATCAAGTCTTCTTGAATATTCCAGACCACTGTGATTTTCCTCTTACCTTTTAGTGCTACAGCATTCATTTATAATTTAGTCATATGTTGTTTTACGTATCTTAAAACCTGAACTTCATAGTTATAATATATAGGGACCTATAAGGTACAAATGAATTTGGGAAAAACATCTTTTGAAATTAAAGCTCTGGGGGAGTTCCCTGGTGGTGTAGTGGCTTAAGGTTTCGGCACTGGCACTGTCAACACTGTGGCCTGGGTTCGATTCCCAGCCAGGGAACTACTCACGTACCAAAAAAAAAAAAAAAAAAAAAATTAAAGCTCTGAAAAGAACCTCAAAGTATGTGCATACCTTAATACTACCATCATTTTAAATAAAATGACATGAAGCTATTTAAAAATCAACATAAACTTTATTTACTTTTCTACCCAAAGACCTGTTTCAGAAATGTGTTGTTGACAAGACTCAAATATTTCTGAGCCTCTTCATTAAAGAGACCAAGATAAATTCCCTGCCTAATTGATATTCTCTGGTAGACATCACTGGATAAAATGGTATGAAAGCTATAATCTAGTCAAATGCATGGCTGTCCACTAGCATGAGAGTGAGAGCGAGAGAGGATATGAATGAATGATGACAGTTAAAATTTATAAATTGTTAACCAGCAGAGCGTAAGGAAGAGAGTCCCTTTTCACATAGAATCTCAGATAAAAACTGAATTTTCTGGATAGTAGATATGAGCAGTGATTTTTAATCTCAAAGAAAGGTATTATCTGCAGTTATCAATTAAGAAACTGTTATTCAACCTCTCAGTTTTCAAAATCAAAGTTCATTTTGCGTGAACCGAAATCCATCAAACTGAAGACTAATCCCTGGACCTACAATGCAGGATCTGGCACAAATAAAGCCCCTTTTTAATGAGCTGGTAATCTATACCAAATCTTTTATTACAAAATCATAAGCATGTAATTTTACATCATAAGCATGTAATTCTGTAACATAACAATATCACACTCAAGTATATCATATGACTTTTTGGATAAAATGTTCAAACTGCTGTCTATCTCCTGCAAGACATTAATGTACAGGGTCCAGCATCACTTCTATCTAGTCTAAGCAGAAAACCAGTGTTGTTTGTGACAATAGCTCATAAATTGAACTTCTTGAGTCACTGAGTTTTTAATTTCATTTTTATATTTTCAGCTACACGACAAGCGAACTGTGGGTAAAGTATTGTATCCGCAAGTGTCTATCGCCTTTCAGTTTAATTCAATCACTTAATTTAACTATTAACTTACTTATTAAAATGGTTGAGAAAGTAAACAAGAGCCTTTATGTCACCTTCATTTGTGATCCATAAGCAATCTTTTATATTAATGAGAACTCCTGACAACATTCTTCTTATCCACCAGTTCTCTAGTATGCATTTATTGTACCAACTACCAATCTGGAAATATTATATTTCAGGATAAGTAAACTATTTATTTTAGGATAAGTGAACTATTGAAGATGGTTTACCTCTGAGCTTCTCCCACATGAGCGCATACAACTCCAAAGAGCTTGACTGCAGAGCTAATAACCGATAGTGTTGGAGGTAAGGGCTTAGGCACTGAATCTCCCTCTATATCTTTCTCATAAATAGAGTAAGGATCATATTCGAGACTTCCACAAGCAATACCATTACCAAGCAGGAGCTAAAAGAAAAAATTTGTATATAAGGTTTTAAAACCACTGTTCGCAGATTGAATCAACATGAGTTACTGAAAAATGACCATACCTGTTCTTCAATAAATCTATGGTCAGTCTCTTGTAGTGAAGGACTTAATAACAAAAGATCATCCTGGTGACAGAGGGATGAAAGTAAAAATGTGGATGCTGCCACCTGTATATCAGGGGCAGTCAAGTCAGCAGCCAGCTCTTTGAGGATAGCACACAGGTTTCCTGTTGAGTCAGAGAAAAAAAGAGCAATTAACAATTTAGTAATAGCAGTTAACTGGTTAAGAGGATGGGCTTAAAAAAGCCCATACTCTACATATTGGGTATCTGCAATCTTTCACAGCCAAAGATTATTTATCTCATCCTTGAAAAATGCCCTACAAATAAATGGCTCAACTATGTGCTGGTCGCAATTCTCAGACTGGATACTAAAAAGACATCTCAAAGTATGTGTGTGTGTAAATCTTATGATACTGGAGTAAATATTACCATCATTTGAAATAAAATGACATAAAGGTACAAAAACAGAGTAAAAATGATGAATATATTAAAAAATGGATAAATTGTTTGTTTTAAAAAAACATAGCCTGAAAAAGTTCATAAGCATTAGACATGCTTTTATTATGGAAAATTGCAAACATACAAAAGCAGATATAACAGTTCACTATTCCCCTTATTATTATTATTTATTTATTTTTTTAAATATGTGGGTAGTTCCCTGGCTGGAAATCAAACCCAGGCCGCAGCGCTGACAGTTGCTGAAGCCTAGATACTACACCTCTTATTATTTTGAAGCAAATCCTAGGCATCATTTCATCCGTAAATATTTCACTGTGCATCACTAAAGTTATGGACATTTTAAACAATCCCATTATCATGTTTTAAAAACCACTAAACAAGAAATAACCTGTTCAGTATTCAAATTTTCAATGGCCTCAAATGTATTTATTTGCTTTAATGTTTGTATCAAGATCTAAGTAAAGTCTACCTGCTGTAGCTGGCTGACACATTTTAAGTCCCTTGCAATCTAAAGTTCTTCCCTTTACTCTCCCCCTCCCTACAATTTACTTGAAGAAATAAGGTTATCTGTTGTGTAAAAATTTCTACAGACTGAATTTCTATAATCATACCCTCCCCATCTAGTGCACTTTAATTTGTTTCTCTATCATCTGTATTTTTTTGTAAATTGGGACTTGGATCTGGAGAGGATTCTTGTTTTGGTTGGTTTGTGTTTCGGATCCAAGCTAGTTCATAGGTGGCACTGTAATTGTCTACAAGACATGAGATAATGCATGGATGTCTCTCTTACATATACATTTTGAAAAACTGGTTCATTTATCACACTGACCTAAATTACCATTGCAAAGATATTTATCCTAATTTCTGGTGGAAATTATCAGTAGGAAATTGTATCCACCTAGAGCAGTGGTTTTCAACCTTCCTAATGCCACGACCCTTTAATACAGTTCCTCATGTTGTGGTGACCCCCATAAAATTATTTTCGTTGCTAATTCATAACTGTAATTTTGCTACTGTTATGAATCGTAATGTAAATATCTGATACGTGTTTTCCAGTGATCTTAGGCGAACCCTGTGAAAGGGTCGTTCAACCCCCAAAGGGGTCGCGACCCAAAGGCTGAGAACCACTGACCTATAGAGCATAAATGGCTTTTGCCAGTTTGTAACTTAAGTACTTTAGAAATGAGTAAAATTGCCTTAAGAGAAATATTCACTTTCTTTGTGCAACAGCATCATGATGAAATAAAGACTGGGGTGATGTCTACTAATTTTAAGTGGTAGGATGAGTTAAGGAAGGGTTCACTTGCCATCACTGTCTGTATCATCAATAGCAATAAAAGTAGTAACAACAATTATTTATTGAGGATGTAACATATGGTAGTAAATATCCTAAAAGCTTTACATAGAGTTTTCATAACCTCAGCATGAGGTCCAGTTACTACTGTCATTTTATAGGTGAGGAAACAGGAACAAAGTTTGTTAATTACCAAAGATCACACAGCAATCACATGGCAGAGTTAGGCTGAAACAAAGGCAGTCCAGGGTTCAGAGCCTGAGCTTTTAATTACCATGCTCAATCATTCATTCATTCAAACTGTGTTTAAGATGCCATGTTTAATAAAAATAAAAACATTTTATTATATTTCATTCTCCCTTCAAAGAAGATAAAATACAGGACACAAATACACACATATAACTATAAAATGAAAGTAGGAAGCATTATGTTTCTTAAAAGATGAAAATAAAAGTACTGCTAAGTTTAGAGAAAGGAGAGATTACATGCAAGAACTGGGAAGGGCAGAAAGGAATCAGTGAAGGCTTAATGAAACAAATGAGAAAACTCAAAAAGAAGTATCTGTAAGTTTAATTGCCAGTATGATACTACTGTTGGTAGTGCAATATGCAAGATACATCTGGAACTACAGCTAGTGTGAAACTGTGGTAAATCTCTAATTCTTATTTAAAGTGACTATTCCCTAGTTGTTCCTAAACAAAGTACTTAAAGATAATTGTATTTTAAAATGCAAATATGCTTTTGTCATAGAAATACATCAACTTTCTGATGCTAATGAGGAGCAATTTTCAGTATAGAGAATATCAAAGTATTTGAAAGGAGATCCATACCAAAACTAACACAGGAAATAAAAACTAAGAACCCACTTTTTACTCTATAAGCTTCAGAAAACTTTGTCACTATTATGACAAAAGTTTGCATGTGCAGGATAACCATAAATTAAAGTTATTTAAATTCTTTTTTTATTTTTTTGGTATGGTTACTTCCCTGGCTGGGAATTGAACCTAGGCCGTAGCGCTGACAGCTCCAGCGACAAAGCCTTAAGCCACTACACCACCAGGGAACTCCCAAGTTATTTAAATTCTTAAACATGTCCTATGTAACAAAAGCAATTTCTTACTATGTTTTATAGTCTTTTCAACAACCCAATAATGCCAGCTGATATTAAAACTTTAAACCTGTTTACTTAGTCATATTTCGAGTTAATTAGCTATATTTCCTTTTTGTGTTATTTCCTTTTGTGTTACAGATTTAGAAATTACTATAGGTTATTATTGTACTATGAGTTATGTTATTTAAAACATCAATTGATATTCTGATAGTGAAGTTCTGACTGCCATGTTCCATATACATTAAACGAGGTCTGTCCGGAAAGTATCCAGCCATGTAATATGAAAAATAGAGGCACTTAGTGAAGAAAATACAAGATACAAAAAAATATTGTACAAAGGACAATGATGCCTCAGTCCCCTTCAAAATAGGCACCTTGACACCTCACACAGAAATGTGGTTCATTGGTAGCGGTTTGAAACAAGTCATTAGTAACTGCAGCACTGTGTTCCTTCTGCTCTGGCAGCAGGATGAATTTTGCCACGTTTCATGCCAACATCCTGTGTCAAAATCTCAGACACAGTAGTTTTTGGAACCCCAAGATCAGCTTCTCATTCTCTGCACTTTCCCTTCTTTTTTTCTCTTTTGTTTGCCCGTCTGCCTACCTGCAGATACTTTGATGTGATGAGCAGGTCCCTTAGCTGTGCTTGTGCATTGTGTAGAGAGTCCTTAGTTGAGTTATAAATGTTTTATTTGTTGAGATCTGCGGGGGGATTTTTCAGGGGTCCCTCTCATGCTGCCATTTTGTTGCTCCTCTCCTCCAGTACACATTTTCACTCAACAGTGTCTAGTGCCACCCAATGACTAAAACAGTGAAGTCATTACTGTTCATACATGTGCACTCCAGTCCACCCTTCGTGGCTGCCAGGTTACATTGATGTCACAGAGACTGTTCTCACACTGACAATGGCTAGATTTTGTCTGGGCAGAGCACGTATAAGTCTAATAAATAGAATGTCATTAAAAAAAAAAAGTCCTTAAGAAAAAAGTACTTAATTTTATTTCCATAGTTGTAAAGATGAAAAACAGACAGAAATGAAATGGCAAATTAGAATTTTGGGCTGAAACAAAAATATTAATACATCTATATTTTCATTTTTCTATAAATTACATTTAAATCACATGGGAAGATAACTTTAAAAAAGCCAAAGAAGGTGAATGTAGTTTTTCCAAAAAAATTCATATTAATTCCTGACTTTGTCTCCTAATGAACACTCTGGAACTGATTTACAATCCATACAGTTATATGTTCATTACTTCTTTAGGACTTCTGATTGTATTCCCAAACTAATTCTGAGAAAACATTAAAAGATTTTGTTTTTCTCCTTAATTCCTTCAAGGGTAGACTTATGTTATCATTTATCAGAAGATATTTGTAGATTTTAAGTTGATATTCTGGTATTTCTAAATTTTAATGAATACTTAAAAAAAATCAGTATTTTCATCTGTAGTTTGAATATAATTTAAAAATACTCTGGTAAAAATTGACTTAAAATTCTGAGGGGAACTGTTTTTGCCAGAACCTAACAGCTACCTGAGCTATGAAACACAGAAATTATCTCTAAGTCTTTAGCAAAAATTTTTTATGAGTTTATTTGAGCCAAACTGATGACATATACCAGGGGACAAGATCTCAAATGTTCCAGAGAGTAACAGTTTTGTAGTTTTTCTTTTAATGTAGTTCAAATTAAGGAGGGGATGTAAGGAAGATTACACGAAGGTGGGAGGACACAATGCAGGGATTGGATTACAGGATAGTTAATAAGATTATGTGCTCTCTTGAGGGTTACTATCACCTCCTTCCAGGGGTATTACTTCGGGTGTTTCAAATTTGTGTTAACCTAGGTGCATAAGAAGAACAGACAGGGCTGGCTGAAAACTTTTCACTAAAGAAGTTGCAGGCCTGGGGCATGACTATCCACAATGACTTGTTCATTAGGAATTTATGATCACGTTACTTTCCTTAGAACCCCTTTTTTCATCCAGAGTTCACACTTTTGGTCATAAATCAATCTGAAGGATGCAGTGATGACAACTTTTTTGATCAGACAGTGTGATCTCACAGCACTAGAAAGGCTATTCCTAGGACATCTCATTAACAGCATCGTTTTTTTGACCACTGGGGATGGGGCAATACCGTATCATGGGATCTAGGCTGGGGCCAAATTTTTCCTAAATTAGAAGGGCAGGTAAATACCAGTCAGTGGGGTCTTACAGGCTTCATTGCCAAAAAACACTCTGGATCATTTTTATCCTGTAAACTATCATCCATGTTTTGTGTTCTGTCTCATTTTTCTTTATCTGGCATCTAGTATAACATTTACATAAACATAAAGAGTATTAATAGTTCACTAATCATAAACACTCAGACTATATAGAAAATCCCAAAGAACAAATATAACTACTATTATGAATAATCCCTAAACCAGGGCTGGGCAAGGCATTGATTGTGGCCCATGG
Source organism: Lyroderma lyra (assembly GCA_004026885.1). Classification (NCBI taxonomy): domain Eukaryota; kingdom Metazoa; phylum Chordata; class Mammalia; order Chiroptera; family Megadermatidae; genus Lyroderma; species Lyroderma lyra. The sequence goes on from PVJL010001599.1 coordinate 81,556, forward strand.
GTGGACTGCCAAGCAATTATGGGGTGACAGCCTAAATAATAAATTAAATAGCTAGTGGATTTGACACTTTGAGAAGTAGCCCTTGCCCTGAAAATGTCTGCCCAGGCCTACTCTAAGTTTTTAATTAGATATCTAGCAGGTAGCTTTTATAACTTTTTATTGGGAGAAAACACAGAATGAGTCAGACCTATCACTAAACTTCACTGTTTACTAAGTCTCTAGTAGGTTCCTTATATAAATGGGTAGGTAGCACAGCATGAAGCAGATCTATGTTTTAATCTTGATTCCATTATTTACTGGCTATGTGTTCTTAAGTTGGATTTTGTAAGTTCTCCATGCCATTACCTGTCAAATGAGGAAAATATAACTAGCTCATTGTATTATCCCAAGATAAATGAGATAATACAACAATGTGGGGGTTAATGGTGCCAACCCATGTAGTAAAAAATTCATGTTTAAAACGTCTGAAATTTCCTGAAACTTAACTACCAATAGCTTACTGTTGATCAGAAGCCTTACCAATAACATAAACAGTACACTAACATATATTCTGTATGTCAAATGTAGTATGTACTGTAGTCTTACAATAAAGTAAGCTAGAGAAAATAAAAGTTAAACAATTAATAGGAAAGAGAAAATACATTTACAGTATTGATTGAAAAATATCCCCATAAAAGTGGATCCATGTAGTTCAAACTCTTGTAGTGCCAAGGTTAATGCTATATATATAATCACTAGCACAGTGCCTGGCACACAGAAATGGTTCTTTGGATAGTTTCTGAGAAAAGGCAATGTATCCATATTTTTCAGTTCTTTAGAAGTACAGGCTAAATGCTTATTTTATATCAAACATTTTTCTAGGTACATTTATGGATCCGGAAGAGAGGCAGTGAGAACACCACCACTCACATAAATGATAAAGGCCAAGACAGAAGTTATAAGTTAATATTTTGAATTAATGTGATATTATATTGTATTTATCTGCAGAATAAGGATATAAGCCAATAAATGTAGTAAATTTTCAGCAGTAGTAGCAATATATTTTCTTAAAACTGTATTTTAAATTTACAAGAAAGGTTTATTTTAAAATGGGCAAAGTTATTTTACCAACCAAAGCATTTTAGTAACCCAAAGTCATCTTTGAGCCTAATAACAGCAAAATACACATTATAAATTTTGTAAAAATCAATTGTACCTTGCTAGTTCAATATTAAACTTCTCTCTGGGCAGAGTTAAGAATGGAATAGTAGAACAGAAAGCATATGATAATCACTCTAGAGGAAACCAGGAATGGCCAAATTTCTAACAGATTTTGCATTATATATTCTGTACAAAACCCTGGAGAAGAAATCAAGGCCAATTTTTGTGACTCATTTTCTCTCATACACTGTTAAGTATAGACCTTTTTTTTTGCAGGAGAAGAAAGTAATACATGAATAAGTCATTTTTTTCTTTAATGTATTTTATTTACTATAAAATGGTGAACACATGGGTTAAAACTGAACTCTCTAAACATTTTAGAAACACAAATCCTATTTAATTCCTTCATTCAGGTTATCACTTCCAGGCACTGCATTAGCTACAAACAGAAAAACGCTTTGTTCTAAAACACATACCTTCATAAGTTTCAGGAGGTAATAGAATCAGTAACTCATAAAGCCTTTGCCTATAAACTAATGATGGTGTTTTCAAAGGACTTCCATACATTTTTAGTATTGAAGAAAGCCTTAAAATAAAAGACAAAGTATATCTTAAGTGTGTAAGTTATATATAACATACAAATATCGAACAGTTTTACATATAAACATAAAACAGTGATACATATCAGAGAACATCAGAGCTGCTTTTACTTTATTTTTAAAGGTATGATTATAAGTTATACAAGGGACTACAAGCGTCACACATGGAAATCATTCTACCTTTTCTACCACACTTTATAAAACAAAACTATATATTCAGGTTAAATTTCCAAGGCCCTAAGTATTTTGTGTAGAAAATAAAACTATTACTAAATTCCAAAATTTACAACTTGGCATTTGTAAAAACTAGAGTCTATTATGACAGAGAAACAAACAGGAGATACAAATACCTAGAGACAAATCCAAGTGCTTTTTTAGAAACTTGATCTAGAATACCATCACCAAGTACAAATGAATCATAAAAATTTGCAGGATCATGAAACAAATTCCCTTTTAATAAAGTACAAACTGAGTTAACATTTCCCCAAAAGTTCTATTCACAAAGTCTCTTATCCTTTCCTTTCTTCCTCTTTTCTTTCACTTTCACTACCCTTTTTTTAATCTGTTTATTCTCACTACTAGTATTAAGACATTTGACTAATGTTCACTCATCTAACAAATACTTATTAAAAGATTACTGGTCTTTGCAAGGTACCATGTTATCAAGTGGAGTATGGCTGATCTCTTTCGGCAATACAGAAATTCAATAGAATTACTTTTATTTTGACACAAACAAATCCATATAACTATCATGGCATGAGGTTTCCATATACTCTAAGAAATTCTGGCAATGTTTATTCATTTGTATTTTCTTTTTCTTTTTTCTTTTTGGTAGTTCCCTGGCTGGGAATCGAACTCAGGCTACGGCGTTAAGAGCGCCAAAGCCTAGCCACTACACCACCAGGGAACCCCTCATTTGTATTTTCTATAAAACTACTGCTTGCTATTTCTAGTTTCTTAAAAGAAAAGTTTTATTGTGACTTATTATTTTATTTAATAAATTTGGTCCCATTTTATATCATTCAGCTTAGTAAACAACATACAGAAAGCATTTACAAACTGGGTAGAATTTTTTGTTATGGAAGTTAATAACTCTACTGCTTTTTTGTATTTCTCTAAAATCAGATGAGAAAATTACGGGCTAATATATGAAAACTATTTTAATCACATTGATAAGATGTTAAAAAACCTTGCAACATTCATTTGGCTTAAATACAATAGAATTTTATTCAGAGGTTGTGTGTATTTTTTTTTAGATTAAAATATATTTACCAATTTATTTATTTATTAAAATTTTTATTGTTAGACTTATTGGGGTGGCATTGGTTAGCAAGAATTACATATGCTCCAGGTGGACAGTTCTACAGTGCATTGTCAACTTATTTAATAAAAGTTCGTCACCCAGTGTGAGTTCTCTTTCCATCACCATATATTTAGTTCCCCCTCCCTCTTCTTCCACCCCTCTCCCTCTTATTATTTTTTTTAAAGAAAATATTAATAAGATGAATAGAACAAACTAAGAATTTAGGAAAGCATTCCTAGTAGTATCTGCTTTCATTAGGAGGGCAGATTAGAGTCTCTGAAGGGTATTCCTGAAATGAAATAAACTTAGATTCTGGATAAAAGATAATTTGCATTGTTAAGCTTGCAGAAAGACACACTTCCAAGGCCAATTCCCCTCCCCACCAACCAAACACATATAAAAAGCATGAAACAAAACATGATTTGAAATGAGAGTAGGAACATAAATGCTGACACCAACACATGGATTTGCTAATTGAGCTCATGTCCACTGCAAGGTAGGGGTGATTAAGTGGGGTCTCAAAGGGGATAAGAATGGCCCCAAGTGTTGGCCTATGTAAAGGCATATCATATTAAACTCAGCCAAAAAAAGAAGTAGTGAACTGGAAGAGAGCTGTATAAGTTATTTAGAATGCAGCAGAGGAAAAAAATATTTTTTAAAAATTAAGAGGCATGGAAAATATAATGAAAAGATCTACAATTATGTCTAATCAGAATCCCAGAATGGAAGTTTAAAGAAAATGGAAAACAGGCAATATTTGAAGAGTTAAGAGTCACCTTTTCTAGATCTAATGAAAGGCATGAAACCAACAAAATATACACCAAGTTGGAAAAACGAAATCTACAAATTGCTAGTTTAAAGCAGTGACTGCATGACTCAGTAACAAAAATAGAAACAACTCAATTAAAAAGTGAGCAGAGGACCTGTCACCCACGAAGACATACAAATGGCCAGCAGACATATGAAAAAAAAAATGCTCTACTTCATTAGTTATTAGGGAAATGCAAATCAAAACCACCTCACACCTGTAAGAATGACTATTATCAATAAGATCAGGAATAACAGGGCCTGGAGAGGCTGTGGAGAAAAAGGAACCCTCATACATTGCTGGAAGGAGTGCAAATTGCTACAACTACTATGGAAGACAGTGTGGAGGTTCCTCAGAAAATTGGGAATAGAGCTACCATATTACCCCTTCTGGGTATCTACCCAAAAAACCTGAAAACCTTAGTCTGCAAATACTTATGTACCCCAATGTTCACTGCAGTGCTGTTCACAGTGGTCAAGACATGGAAAAAACCAAAGTGCTCTTCAACAGATAACTGGATAAGGAAGCTGTGGTACATATACACAATGGAATATTACTCAGTTATAAGAAAAAAATGAAATACTGCCATTTGCAACAACATGGATGGACCTTGAGATCATTATGTTAAGTAAAATAAGCCAGACAGAAAAAACCAAGAACCATATGACTTCACTCATATGTGGAATATAAAACTGAAAGCAACAAAGAAACAAAAATTCATGGACATAGTCAATAGTTTAGTGGTTACCTGAGGGCAAGCGGGAAGTGGGTGGGAGAGGCGGGAGGGGGAGTCAAGTATATGGTGATGGAAAGAGAACTGACTCTGGGTGGTGAACACATAATGCAACACATAGATGATGCATTATAGAACTGTATACCTAGAACCTATGTAATTTTTGCTAACCAATGTCACCCAGGAAGTTTAACAATAAAAAAAAGGAAAAAATACCTTCAACTACATGCAGTTTGAGATACACCAAAAAAGTGACAAGAAAAAATGACATACCACACAGTATAATAATCATAAATATGACATCAAAAAGTATCATTAATAATAAAAGTGTTATTGTAGAATGATAAAAGATTCAATTCATCAGGAAAATATAATTCTAAGCTTTGATGTACCTAATTAAATAGTCTCAAAACATAAAAGAGCAAAAATTAATCAGATATATACATAAAACTTATTTTTTTTATACAGTTATTTATTTTATTTATTTTATTTTATTTTTATTTTTTGCTTTTTGGTACGTGGGTAGCTCCCTGGCTGGGAATCGAACCCAGGCCGCAGCGTTAACAGCACCAGCGCCGAAGCCTTAAGCCACTACATCAGGGAACTCCACATAAAACTTATAATGAGAGTTTCATACCTACTGGATGGGCTAGAATTGATATCTGAATAAATGTTAGTGAAGAAGTGGATCAAAGTGTACTTAAATATACTATTGGTAGAAATATGGAGGAATTTTGGAAAATAATTGTATAGTCACATAATTATTATACAGCATTCAAGATGCATGAACAAATTTACAAATAGATGAAATTTAGAAACATAATGTTGAGCAACAAAAAGTTAAGTCTCAGAAACAGTACACCATTTGCTTGATCAAACCCAAGCAAGACTAAACAATGTACTATTTAGGGAAACATACACAAGGACTGTCCAGAAAGTGTCCAGAAAGTATCCAGCAATGTAATATGAAAAATAGAGGCATTTATGGCTGGATTTTTTCCCACACAGTCCATGTATATGTGATAAACTTTTTAAAAATGCAAAGGAATGACAACTATAAAATTCAGGATAGTGATTACCTCTCAAGGAAGGCAGAAAGAATGGCACTGAGAGGAACACAGATAACTTCAACAGTGTTATTAATGTTCTAGTTTAGCAGTAGCTAAATCTGATCCCGTTTTTGTAAAGTTTTACTGGAACACAGCCACATTCATTCATTTACAGATTATCAATGACTGCTTTTGAGTTACAACAACAGAACTGAGTAGGTACAACAGAAACAATATCGCCTGCAAGTCTATAATTTTACCATTCGACTCTCTATAGCAAACATTTGCTATCCCCTTCTCTAGTTGTCTTGGATTCACAGGTATGCTTTATAAGCCATATTGTAAATGTATCTTTCTGTATACGAAATGTCATAACATTAAATACTTTTTGGAAAGACTTTCTTTAAACTATAAATTTTATTAATTTGGAAATGACATTGGATTTTTCCAATGTATATGTTTTTTTTTCTATTATGTATAAGTCAAATGTATGAAAAACATAAGCAACAAAAAACTGAAACTGTTAATAAGTGTCTGGTTCTTACTAACACAGAATCATACTAACAAACTAATGAAATGCATACCTGTAAAAGGTTAACAGAATTAATACTTAATTTCTTGGTTAAATCTGATTATATGGAGATACATTATCCACCAAGTAACTTTTCTCCCCTTTAAATTTGTGTTTTCCTTTCAAGATCCTAGCCTAAAAAAAAAATAAATAAATCATGTAACTAAATATTTGCCTTCCTCTGCAAAACGAAAATCTTTCACCAACCAGAGCAATGTGGCTTTATTACTATACTTAAAAGATATTACATAATCAGAGGGTAATGAATTGCTATTAAATTTTTTTTATCAAATCTAAATAGCAGATCCTTACTGAGTTAGCAAATCCACAGCACAAGGAACTGGTAGAAGAAGACGTTGAATTACTTCCTCAGTAAGTAGATCACCACAGTGGGAAACAAAGCTCTTGACAGCTGAAAAATAGAACAGACTTTTACTTGGCAGAGTGTAATGAAACATAAAGATAACATTCTATTATGTTACAACATTTTACTTTTACTAGTAGAATAAAGAAATGTGCTAAAAACAAGAAAATTCTCAAAAGTCTAGTATAGAAAGGAAGCTAGTGTCTTCTACCTCTAATGGAACTAAAAACAAAACCATAAAAACAAAAAAACAAAATCAAAACTTTCCAGAATTATTAAAGGGAGTAATAACCACATTAACAGAATGTTTCTCTCCTGGGGTTTTATTTAGACCTTGAGCTCAGAGTAGAAAAATAAATTAGCTTAGACCCTCAAGCCTGCAAGTTCTACGGAATCATGCTGACTTTTGAGTCAGCATGTTGCGTTTTTATAGATGTTAACTTAAACACGTAAGTTTTTATAAGGAGTTATTTCATATATAGAATAAAATGAATATTTTAAAGTTAGACTGAGTTTCAAGATTAATTTCAGTTTTGCCTTTTTAAAAGCAAAAATACTGTGAATAAGACAGCATGGTCTTACATTTCTCAACTGTATTGGATCTAATAAAACATATTAAACTAAGGATTAGAACTCTAAAACTTAAGGTTTGTTACATTACACTTTTGTTACCATCACCAACTAATCAATTATATTCAATTACAAAAAAAAAAAAAAAAATCACCAGAAGCATATTTTCCCCCTCTTACATTAAACATACAGGTGTGTGTAAAGTGAAAGAGTGGGAAAAGCCAAAAGAAAGGGAGAGAAAGAACTAAACTCAACCTACCGCAAAGCGCACCAGCTCGTCCTTCCAAGGTCACCTGCCATGTGAATGAGTCTCCTCGGCTCTTTTCTGTTTCTAGGTCTTTAGGAGACACTGGAAAGACACACTTCCACAACAGCAGAACTCGAGCAAGGTGGTGACTAACAAATGCAGAACCTGTAATTTATTCAACTCATCACTTCTGAAAGAACCCAAAGTGCTTGCTTTTTAAAACTCTATTAATAAGAACTTACTTCTGAAAATAAACATATTTTAACCCACTACTGCAATACTTTCTCCCTTTATCTTACCTTCTAGTTCCAAAAAATATACTACTGAATGAATTATTATATCTGAAGGCACTGAAGTAGAGAGAGGAAAACAGCAAAGTTATGGCTGGGGTCTGGCGTCAGCTCTTCTACTACTGCTGTGACCTCTTTGAGACTCAGTTTCATTTATCTATAAAATAAAGCCAGTACCACCTGAACTGCTTGTCTTCAAGGATTTGCCTGATTTAAATGGTAGCATACTTTATATCTGAAAAACGGTAATGTAAATTCAAGATACTACTGTTTTAGTAATCCTGAGAGTAATGCTAACTTTTGATAGCAACTGTTCCAAGCCAAGTATCAGATGTGATACGCCTAAATGGAATTTTTAAAGAGATTTCCGAGCGACATCATTTATGAACTAATTAATCATGAATACATAAAGCCGGTAATGAAAGTCAATCTACAATGATAGCATTTTGTTTGCCAGCATTATCAGTTTAGAAAAAAAAAAAATAGAAGGTATAAAAACCAAAACCTACAGTTTTTCTCCCCAAATTTTCTTATAAGTACTCCCTATTTTTTATTCCCATGTTCTACTGATTATATGTTTTTTTCTTCTACAGTATGGCAACATAGCAGGTCTGGAACAGGACCACTTAGGTTAACATTTCGGGTCCATTCACTTGCTGTGTAAACCTGGATAAGTTACTTCGCCTTTTTGTGCCTCAATTTCCTCATCTATAAATGGGGATGACAATTTACCTCATAGGGACAGTTTCTGACACTGATAGGAGTTTACACATAAAACAGTGTTTACTCTTGATAAGCATTTATATAATGGTTCCCATGATGTAATTATCATTCAAAAATTGCCTTAGTTGTATATGAAGAGGTAAGCCTGATGGCAAAAGGAATGGGTATCTGCAATCTTTTTCTTTATGCATGTAACTTGTAGATTAAAATATAATTAATTTCTCCATTTTTTTTTCTAACTTGCTTTTCAGGAAGAAGCTATTATTACTAATCCCTAAAGCAAAACAAGACTAATTCAATGTTCTTTGCTCATACACTCTTTGATGAAGTCGTACTAAAAAGCCCCTAGAACTGGAAGAAAATAAGAAACTCAAAATAAGGTGATTAGGAACAAGTGGTTATAAGAGGTCTGTGTGAGTGCATGTGTGTACACCAGCACACTCATATACAGAGTGAACAGAGAAAATTCTGAAAGCATAATTTAGTCAGATACAAAAAGAAAAAACAAAAGTATGGAGTCAATGGGAATACCCACAGATGACAAAAGTTTTTAATAAATATTTACTATTATATACTTAAGATAGCTCACTAACTTAATAGTGACTAATGCAGCAGCTCTTTCCTAGAGAGGTATCAAGATGTCATTTCAGAGACATATGAACTGTTAATAAAATGAGTTTATGGTAATTAAAAGTTAAACAAGAGTAAGTTTATTCACATCAAGAATAATATTGTATCTAACAAAAACCACACACTTTATGAGCCACCCATAAATTTGTAAGGCATGTAAGTATCTCTAGGTTAATCAAAGTTGTTTTATGTGGCATCAAATAAACTAGGAAATGTAGCAAAAATGGTTAAAAATGTTGTAGTTGACATTTGCTTGGAATGGTCTATTTGTGTTAATGTTAGTTCAGAACAGTGAATATATTAAAAATAATGATGAAAATTTTAATGGTGAAGGAAATGCTGAAAATGCAAAAGAAGTGTTAAAATTGTAAGGCAAAAATAAAGCAGAGATTATCATCTAATACCTTTTATTATAGAAAAGAAATCAGGTCACATTGGAGAAATGAGCCTGGTTATAAGCCTGGGGCAGGAAATGTACAATGTAAAAGCTGGAATGTCTTAATATGTCAAAATAAACACCTTATCAAACAATACTAGGCTCTTGTTAAAATGACACATCTACCAATGGGAAGGGGCTCCTGAAGACTAAAAGTGAGACAATGTGAGGATCAAAAGAAAAAGGACTGCAATGGATTGAAACATAAATATATAAAAATATGAGTTGATAATGATACTTATTAGCAAAAACCTCACTGACCTCTGTTGAAAGGTGCTAGGTTACTAGCAACACATTCTAAAAATTATAATAAAGGGAAATAATAATGCATAATAAAATAGAATAAAGCCCCAAAAAACACAGTAATTAAATAAAACATGAACTTAGAAATTTCCTTTTTATGTTGATTATGAATACACAATAATATATGAGGTACTGATTTCTTTTTTAAAGGAGAAAGGATCTCTTACAGTCTTCTAATGGAATTATACTTTGTTTTAAAAAGTTTTGTCTATTGAAATACTGCATTTGTTAAGTAGTTTATTTTCCCTTTGGTTAACCAAGAATATAGATATGGCAGGCATGAAACATCCAACCAAAAGCAAATAAAAATTTGGCCACATTATTTCCATCACACTGTGAAATGATAATCTATGAGAGGATCCAACATACATTTCCTATAAAGCACCAGACAGTAAACATTTTTACTTCAGTCTCTGTTGCAATTAACTCAGTCCCACCACTGTTGTTCCTAAAGGGCACAGATAATATGTAAACAAATGATTGTGTTTGTGTTCTAATAAAACTTTATTTATGGATACTGAAAAATGACTTTCATATAATTCTCATGTCACAAACAGTATTTTTTTAACCATTAAAAATGTAAAACATTCTTAGCTCACAGGCTGTGTAAAATAAACGGCAAGCCAAATTTGGCCTATATGCTGAACCCCCTGATCTAGTCCAATGTCTGTTTAATCATCTCAGGAACATTACTTAAAGTGGTTCTTCATTTATGACTGCTATTTTAAACTCCTTTTAGATCAAATTATTTCATACATGTCAAGATGATTTATTGATCAAATGCAGCTAGTCTTACATCCTAGCAATAAATCACATGACTATAAATACAGACTTAAATCAAAATGTAGCTTTAATGAAGTAATAAAATTGAGTGTCAAAGTTATAGGATATAACTATAATAGTCATGATCAAATATAAACATTACTTTTTAATAAATATAATTTAAATGAGCCCTATCTCCTACGATGTTAAGTACCTTATTGGTGTTACCAATTATCATAATTACAAAAATTGATTCACAGGCTATGGTATATTGGTTGTTCTATCTATTCTTATGTCGTGGAAATTTTTTTTCCCTGCAGACGAATATAAATGATTTTTGGAAAAGTCAGAGTCATTCAAAGTTAAGCTGGAAAACTGACCAAATTGGCTTATCCTATTTAAGTCTCATAAACTGGTCTTCAAGAGAATTTCAAATAAAGAGATGGTGAAAACATTTTGAGGAAGAGAATAAACATGTGACTTCCTAAGATAACAGCTAGAGGACAAATGTTTGTGTGAATATTTAAATTCTGGTACATATTAAAAGTAGTCTTGTCAAATCATCCATTGCAATATTTTACATTCAGAAAACACAAAGTAGTATGTAGTTATGTATATCTTCCATAAGACTGTTACCTAATGTCATCAGAGCAGCAATCAACAACCATCCAGCTTGTATGCGCTGAGCTGAAAGACGACTGTTTTGAGCAGCAGAACACAGCAAATCCTCTGCTAATGTCATAATAATCTATGCACAGAAGAATAAAGAAAAAAAAAGCATATCAGTTTATAGGTTACCAGTCACATGACAGCAACTAATAATTTCTTGAAAAACTAACTCTTACATGTAATAAATGCAAATGATAAAGGGCTGTCACTCACATACTATACCAAAGGACAATGTCATATATAAAACCACCAAAAAAAGTAAATTTTCAAGGTTAAATATTGGCATATTAGGTTGTATACAACAACTCTTTAATTCTTTGTAGAGCATACATATATGTACAACTGTTTTAAGTTTAGCTGCATAAAATTTGTAGTTTTATTTAACTATCTTAGATCTGTAACTACCAGAGACTCATTATAGGAATCACCCTTTCAAAAATTCTGCATGCCACTTTGATACTGGAGTGGCTGACAACTGTCTTTCCAGAGGCAGTATATTACAGAGGTTAAAAGTTCTCCCCTATTGAAGTAAGTTTCCAGTAGAATTCATTAAAATGTTATATTTTACACATCTGTGAAATAGGCAATGTTATAAAACAAGTGAGAGGAAAAACCAGATGTTTTACATTTATGAGTAAGGCATGTTTATACAGTACCAAGGCCAATAGGTATCTAATGTCTCAGAAAACACCTCTGTTACCAATCACCTCCCAAAAAGCAGCAAATATTATGAGTTGGCATATAAATTTTCTAAAGAGGAAGGCGAGTAGATTTTAAAACCAACCAACTTACTACTAACTTAGGACTACCTGCAGCCAATGAATATATGGTCAATGGATAACACTCAGAAAGAGTGAGGATAAAACAAACCAGTCCTGTCTGTCTACATTAGTAAGATCTGAGAATATTAAATTTAACTAAATACATGCAACGGCAATTCTTGGCTTAGCAAGATGTGATGTGTTAGTTTAGAATGTAACTAAATTAAGAAATTTCAATGAGTAATATCACCTCCCAAAGCCATCAACCTCATTCAAATGGTGCTGGCAATACTCAAAATTTTTAGTTTTAAAATTTTTGACATAATAGTATGGTCTTTTGCAAAGCCTCCACTGTAGAGGATATACTATAATACTCATTGATAAAAGACAGGAGTGACGATAAGAAATGAACAGTAGTATATTTAAAAAAAAAAAATACATGTGCGTGGTTATGAGTACTGTCATCGTGAAGCAGTACTTTCTGACAATGTGCAATTCCTAGCTATGAAAAAAGAAACAAAATTTCCACAACTATGGTTTCCGAATTTTATGTTTTACATTTCATTAAAACGTTTTCTGGGGAGTTCCCTGGTGGTGTACTGGCTTAAGGCTTTGGCACTGGCGCTGTCAGCGCTGCGGCCTGGGTTCAATTCCCAGCCAGGGAACTACCCACCAATAAAAAAAAAAAAAAAGAAAAGTTTTCTTTAGTCTTCTTCAGAATTTTTTGTAAGCTAAAACTGGGTTATTTATTAACTAGGTTCTGTATCTGTTTGAAAGTGCTATGTTCAAAAGCATGAAATTTACCCAGAAAACCATACTTTTGGGTAGCAATGCAATTTGGGGGGATTTTCTCTTTGGTAACATTATGATTTCATAGGGTTCTATATATTTAGTGCTTCAATCCACTGTTGCCATTTTTTAAAATGCCTATAATATCTCATCTTTGGCCGGTGGTAGTCCCTTCCTTAAATTGCCTTCTGTATCTTTTACAATGAACGCACTGAACACATTGTAAAATGGTTACTTCCTTGCTTTCCGGCATGACAAGATATTCCGGACTCATATTGTGCACTCCTGACCCAGACGTGGAACCAGTCATTCCTCGATGAAGCCTTGCCTCCTTTTTAGTTGGAAATGGTATTTACAGCTACAGTCTGGGAACTAGCAGTTGTCCCCACTACTGAGTTGTAATTACTCTTAGGTCTTTTCACTAAACAGAGTACATAAATGTTTTCAAAAACAGGAAATTACAAGTTCATAGCAATGTTTTCAATTCAAATGTAATATATGGGGCGTTTGCTTTCTACCTACAGCTGTAGTTCTTTTTTTAATATGGAAAATCTTGGTTCCTTAGAACATTAATTATATCCTTTATCCTACTATCTGTAATTTCAAAATAATATTACCAATAATGCCACTAACTATAAAATTATTAAATGAAGTTTAAGATTTCTTTTGCAGCTCTCTTTGTCCTTTATAATGCAATTTTAAACACACTTCTATGGCAGAGCTAAATATATAGCAAAACAAAGCCTTCAGGAACAAATTCTGTTACTGAATGGAGATACTGCTAACCGCACAGAAAGCACACCTGTTTAAGTGTGGATAAGACCTCATTTACTCATCCCTTCCTTTTCCATTTAGCACTTAAGTAGTATAGCTGATTGCTCAGAAATTTGTCCTGCATGGCTTTGACTGCATGATACACAAGACGACTACTAGGTTTTTAGGAAAAATTTTAAACGTCATTATTGTTATGTAAAGAATGATGTCATTACCTTGCCCTTTCCATGAGGAATTCCTAAAGGACAATGTTTCACTGCTCCCAACAAAGCTGCCACAGCGAAACTAAAGCCAGTCACTGCTTCAGGTGAAGACTTAAGGATGGTAAGCCGTTCGAGGCAACGGTCTAAGAGAGGTGTTAGGTAAGAAGGCAATGCCACAGCAATGCAGTGTAAACACCAAGCTGCTGCAAGTCGAACAGAAATGCTAGGATGAAGAGTAACTGAAATGACACTGTCAAGAACGCCTGGGGAGCCAGAAAAAAACAAACGATGACTTAGCTACACGATAAAACTCAGTCAAAAGAATAAGCAGCCACATGAACATAATAAATATTTTCATCAAAAGCTAACTCAGAATAAAAAGACAGGTGATACATAATTACAAATAATTTTTTGTACTCAACATGTCTTCTAACACATATGAAAATTGGCTTATATTAAGTCAGTACACAAAAGAAAAAAATCTTTATTTCCTTAATAAGCCAATGTTTTGCTTATTTTACCTTGAGATTATTATTAATGGTACTAGCAATTACAAATTATCAATAAATAACAAAAGCACCTTGAGAAGAAATGCTATAGTATACTCCATCCTCTTTTTTAAAAATTCCTTCAGGCACATTTACCTACATAATTAGTATACTTCCTCTATCTACTCAATTGTTCTTATCTGAGAGCAAAATGTTAAACTCAGGTTTACCAGTTCCTCAATGGACTACTGTCTAACTATGAAGGTAGCAGAGTACTTTTACCAATAATAAAAAAGTCTATACTTGCAATAATTCAACATACATCTTCATCGAAACATGTAATATTTCATATTAACTGCTACTTAAATAATATGTATCCTGGAATAAATAGCTTACAAAAAATATAATGTAAGGCAAGCTTGTCCAACATGTGGCCCAGGATGGCTTTGAACGCAGCTCAGCACAAATCCATGAACTTTCTTAAAACAGTACAAAAAGATGCACAGACCTTTTCTTTTTTAGCTCATCAGCTATTGTGAGTATATCTTATGTGTGGCCAAAGACAAAATTCTTCTTCCTATGTGACCCAGGGAAGCCAAAAGGTTGGACAACCGTGATGTAAAATTTTAGTCCACGAGAAATGTGTATCTCAGTCAAAGGACAAAAAGCCATTAAAAATGATTTTTAAAAGTGATTAAATAAAAGGATCAGTCACAACAGACAACATACTATGTGATTTCATTGACACAAAATGTCCAGTATAGGCAAATCCATAGAGACAGAAAGTAAACTAGTGGTTATCAAGAGCTACGAGAAAGGAAAATGTGGTGTGACTGCTAATGGGTACAGGACATTTTAGGATGATGAAAACATTCTGGAATTAGATCGTGGTGGTAGTTGCACGATTCAGTGAATATACCAAAAGCATTGAATTATATACTTTAAAAGGGTGAACTTAAAAAAAAAAAAAAAAAGGGTGAACTTTATATAAAAAGTAAATTATCTCTCAAAATGATTAAATTTCAAAAAGGGAGAAAACAGAAATTGCTTGAAAGACCTGCGAGGAAGTAAATTACTTGTACCACACAGAAGTGAATGTTTTCACTGCAGATGAGAGATGAGTTCAGGTTTAATTCTATTTTTCCATTATATATACATATTTTTAATAATCTTGATCATATATATTTTACAAAACATCTCTAACAAATATATAGTGGAATCTATAATAAATGAGCTATACATAAGGGAGATTTCCTCCCTTGGAAAACAGTTGTGTAGCGTAAAAGTAAAAACAGGGTATTCACACAAATCACCGCAACAGCTACCTGCACTTGAATCCTGCAGCAAAGGTGCAGCTGTGGTGCCAAGACTGTGAATGAGATTCCCGAGTTCTTGTAAAGCACATACCAGCATATGCTGGCTGGCTGCTACATCTGTGGAGCCAAGCCGGGTTTCCAAATTACCTTCACTCATCATGGCATCTGACAGAAGTATAAGAATTAACTATGCATCACTGCTTTGTTAAATACAGTTTTATATTTTATGTGTAGCCCAACACAATTCTTCTTTTGACCTAGGGAAACCAAAAGATTGGAAACCCCTAATCTATATGAAACCCTTATAGCAAGCAATAACTTAAATACTAAAAAGTGGACTTGCATCAACAAAGAAATGAAATAATATGAACTATTTTTAGTTCAAGCAACTGGACCACAGATCCCTATTACTCTTTCAGTAAGTGGCACCGAAAGGGAGAACTCATGGAAAACTAAAAAATAGTTTTTTATATATATATTGACTACTTTACCCCGAAACAACTGATGTCTATTAATAAAGTGTTTTTTCTTTTAAATATATTATAGCAATACAACAGTGTAGCTTTTCCAAAAGGATAATTCCTTTAGCACTGCTAAAACAGATTCTTCTTAGAAGATTCATACCCACAACTTTCTTTAACTTCCAGATAGCCTGGCAAATATCCTTGGCAGCAGCAATCTGAGCTTTTTCTCCAAGGTCTCTGATAGTAGCTCGAAGGATAAATGAAACACAACGGCGACCACAGACAGCGTCAATCTGCGTTTGGGTGACTTTGGGGTGCAACTGTGACACAAGGCTTAGGACATGAGAAAGAAAGGTAGCAAAATTTTTCTCTAGCCATGCTCCTCCTAGTGTTGAAACAAATACCACATAAGCCTGAAAAAGAAAGGAGTTTCATCTTCAAAATGAAGTAATTTCAATTCTGTATTAGCATTTTCTCTTACACAAAATATGCAGTATTTATTAATAGTTTTTATTCATTGCTCATTTACAGCCACTTTAGCTATAAAAATGCAGCACTTTTTTTTTTTAAATTAAGCCAAACTGAAGTTTGCAGCATTTTAACTGAGATTTCATTTATGCTGCCTGTTTTACTTTGGTCAGGCTGAGAAGTTTAAGGTTAGTCAACATAGCCAGCTAATATGTGAAATGTGTCTGTGGCTTCTCTGAATAAAGAATTCAAGCTCTTTCATACTCCAAAGAAGAAAACCCAAATCAAACATAGGAACACATTGTAATATTTAACTGTGTTTCAAAAGTCATAACTCTAATGGACTTTAGTTCTAGAAACCCCAAAACTTATAGTGATGAATTATTGCTCATTATTTTCAAGAAAGTTAATGGTTGATCTTACTCCAGAGATACAGACAGTTGTTTTCTTATGTAATCCGTTTTATAAAAACACAGTTTAAATTATGCTGGAATATCTTACATTTTCATGAATTCTAATATCATAAAGTATAAAACAATGAGGACATATGTGAATTAAAAGTTCACATTTGCTTTGAACCACAACAGTATTTAGAAAACAAGATAATTCAAGGAAAGAATGCAGAGACCTGTTTTGCTTTATTCTAATACATTTTTTTCCAGGACCAGGAATTTAAGCATTTAAGTAGATAACATACTATAATCTCTACTTAGGAGTTGAAGCCATATAATATGGAAATACAAACTGTCCATGGTGAACAATATATACCTAATAGCTTAAACCTGAACTGTACAATCACACATAAACACAATAGAAAACATGTTAAGCCACAAGACACTTGAAAGTGCAAGGCCTGCAAACAAAATTTGTGCTTTAAAGGAAATAAACAAAAATATCTCATTATTAGGAACTGAAAATACACTGTGGATAATAGCCTGTTTACTTGACTTTGTTTATGGTAAATAAGGTTTTCTTACTTATAATCTAGTTTTTAAAAAGTGTTTTGGCCTTGCCATATCTATTCATAAAAACCAACACATAAGTAATGACCTTGGATAGTATCACTTCTGCCTGTGATCAGATCCTAAAACTTTCAATATAGGCCAGTGAGAAGTATATTTAAATACTGATTGGTGATTCTAACCTGAGTAACTCCAACTCGAACATCCCTACTGACTGTACTGGTTCCTTTCAGCATATCACCACTGGCTCGAAGAAATCCTGAACTCCCACGTAGAAACCCTGTTCCTAGTAATTCCAGAACTTCCTCCAGAGATACTCTGCGAATGCTTTGCCGTGAAGCTGCTATAACAAAAAACAAAGCAAAATGTAATTCATATTTTGCAGACTAAATTTTAATGCACGATCTCAATCAGAATGTTAACTAAAACAAAAATAAACTAAAAATTAAAGAAAAAAAAGCAAAATTTACAGGACATTACACACATTAACACACAAAGTCACACAAGAGATTAAATTAATGGACTCTGCAGTATCATGTTAATAACATCTGAAAGTCAAAGGCACTTTTGAGATTATGCTCTATTGTTCACTCTCTTTTCCTCGAAGAAGTTAAAAAGTTAACAGTATTCAAAAACAAGGGAAAACATAAACTGTCCTAACTTTCCCTAAAATGAAAATATAATACAATACCTTGAAAATTCTTTTGAAATACTTAAAATACCAAAATCATAATTTTATTTTTCCAATGCTCTACAACTCTCAATAAAACTTATATAAATTTACCTAACCACTATGCCTCACTTTTAAAAATTCTGAACTCTTCACCTGAAACTAATGTAACAATACTGAATGTCAACTGCAATTGAAAAAAATAAAAATATTCTCAACGGCAGGTACAATTTTTGTTATATCCCTAGTCTCTGAAGAAATCAAGGCTAAATATTACTAAAACTATTCAGTTGACCCTTTGGCTATAATAATTAGGAGATTAGGGCAGAATGATTAAGTCTATCTTCACTCTGATACAGCTGAACCTGTGAATGTTTAGGAGTATCTTCTTAAAAAAAAATTTTCCCCCCTTTCATTCTTCTGAAAAAAATTATGTTAATGAGCTCCAACCCTTGTTATTGATTCAAGTCATACAAAGTAGAGAAAAAAACTTCCATTAATCAAAATTATGAACAAAAACAGTCTAATTCTCAGCGTAAAGAAGAGACAACCATTTGAAACAAATTGAAAATCTATGTTGGCCTTTGGGAGAGAACATTAGTGAACAGTACAAAATCCATACCCTTGTGGATCATAAAGTCTAGGAAGGAGAAACAGCAATAAACATAATACATGACTATGCATATAGTATGTTAGTGATTAAAAGTCATGTAAAAAATAGAGCAAGCAAGGAATACCAGGGATGGGGGAAGTGTTGTGATTTTAAATAGGGTAGTCAGGGTAGGGTTTATTGAAAAGGTGACATGTGAACATAATTTCATCATAAGTGAGGGAATTAGGCTTGCAGATTATCTGCAGAAAAAGTCTTCTAGGCAGGGAAAAAGTTCAGCCAAAAAGCCTTGAGGAGGGATACGATGCCTAGTGAGCTCAAGCAGAGCAATGTGGGCAGAGCAGTGGATGGGGTCTAGTAGGAGATAGGCCAGGATGTAAGGATGGGGAGAGAAGCTTCTGTGCTGAGAGAAGACGGTAGAGGGGGCAAAGGTAAAAGTAGGGAAAGCTATTAGGAGCAATTAGGTAATTCAAACAAGAGGTGATGGTGGCTAGATCAAGCTGGCTGCAGTAGAGTGGAGTCTGAACATACATACATAAGTATTTTTTTTATTAGAAAAAACTCAAAATTACAAAGACGCTGCAAGAATAGTAAAATAAATTTTCATATATCCTTCACCTAGACTCACGACATTTTCCTTATCACTTTCTCATTTTTGTTTATTTTGTTTATTTTTTTTTTTTGTATTTGAATTTCGTTGACAATTCAAAGGGGATTTTATTTTTTATTTTTTTGTAGTATGTGGGTAGTTCCCTGGCTGGGAATTGAACCCGGGCCGCAGCACTGACAACGCCAGCGCCGAAGCCTTAAGCCACTACAACATCAGGGAACTCCCACTTTCTCATTTTTGAAGAATACATGCATGGCTAGTTGTTTTACAGAAGAGCCCTCAATTTGAGTCTGTCTGGTACTTCCTCAGAATTTTTGGCAAGAGAACTATGTAAGTCAGTGGGGTCCAACCTTTAGGCTTCCCAGGGCCACAATGGAAGAATTATCTTGGGCCACACATAAGATATACTACACTAACAATAGCTGATGAGCTAAAAAAAAGGTTGCGAAAATCTTATAATCTTTTAAGATCTTGTCTTGGGCTACATTCAAAGTTGTTCTGAGCCACAGGTTGGACATGCCTGATGTAAGTAATGCTGTAAGCCTTCTCAATGCCTAACATCAAAAGTCACTATCTGGCTTGGTGTCAGTCTGCCCCTACATTGGTGATATTATCTCTGAAAACCTGAGTAAGATTTCTGCCAGGTTTTTCCACTGTAAAATATCATTTTCCCTTTGTAATTCTATGTAATCTGTGTGGTGAAACTTTATAAGATGCCTAAATATCCTATAACCCATCACATTTTCATTTAAGAATGCACTGAGGATTTCTGCCTGCATAAATTACTATTGTAATAATTCCAAACAGGTCATTACCTAACAATCATTCTTTCTACGTTTATTAGTTATAATTCCACCATAAAAAAAAGCTCTCCCTTCTCCTTTATTTACTTATTTTCAGTAAGTATGAATGTATTATCTCTTGGTTGTCTATGAGGTTGGACAATTAACTTTGTGAACTCATCCTAGAAAAAGTATTACACACTTGTACCTCATTGCTGAATATCACTATGGTCATCTTCCAAGTACCCCCCCTCGGGAGCTACGCACCGAGGTCACTGCTGAGTCCGCCCTTCAAAGCAATTTTGGAACTCTTTTTCTGGAATGGCCATGAAAGCAGCTGTCATACCCTTGTCAAAGTGATGACAAGTACCGAGTTGTTTGTACAGTGCTGCCAATGTAAGTACACGGAAAGGTCGTGAACTTAATTGTCAGATTTTTGGCACTATGACAGCTCTGATGGCCATTCCAGAAAAAGAGTTCCAAAACTACTTTGAAGGGTGGATAGGCACTGGCATCAGTGCTTAGCTTCCCAAGGGAAATACTTCAAAGGTGACCACAGCGATATTAAGCAATGACACATGTAGCACGTCTCCTAGCATGAGTTTGTGAAATTAATTGTCCAACTTTGTATGTACCCAGAGATACCTTTTTTATTTAATAGGTTATCAATTTTCTGTTATTACTAATTTTGCTTCTAATATGACCTAGATTTGACCAATGGAAGTGTCTAGAAAGCTGACCAGTGGAAGCTACTTACTTTTTGGTACAACAAGATGTTCCAGGCTCATCTCTAGACTTCCCCATCCCAATCCCATAATTAGCCACTTCTCCAAGGAGTCCCAATTTTGGATATGTGTGTGTTTTTTTTAATGTGGGTAAGTTCCCTGGCTGGGACTCGAACCCAGGCTGCAGCGTTGACAGCGCTGAAGCCTTGGCCACTACACCACCAGGGAACTCCCTGGATATGTTTTAAGATTGTCAAGTACAATGGCTATTTAGTGTGAGAAGGAAGGGTAAAGGGTGACTTTACAAATTTTGGTTTGAAGGATGAAGTTGTCATTAACTTAGATTAGAAAGACTGCAAGTAGAGCAAATGTGAGGACGAGTTAATTTGAAACATCAGATATCCAAACAGAGATGTCAAATGGGCAGCTGGATAACAGTATCTGGTGTTCAGGAGAAAAGTTTTGGCTAAAGATATAAATTCAGTAATCCCTGATATATAGATGGTATTTAAGCCATGAGATTGGATCACCAAGAGAGGGAACATATGTAAAGACCAGGCGACCAAGTACTAGGTGATGAGCCTCTTCTATGGGAAGACAAGGAATCATTGAAGAAGATAGAACAGGAATTTCTAGTGAGGAGGAAGAAAAACCAAGAGATTATTTTTTGGCCCGTGAGGTTTTAAAAGGCAAGAGAAAAATGGGTAAGAAGGATCAACTGAGTTAAATGTTGCTAAAAGGTCAACTAAGACAACTGAGAGCTGCCTGCTGGCTAAATTTTAGAACACAAGTTCCGAAACGGCAGGGGCTTTTATCTGTTTTGTATGTAATATGTATAGCAGACTCTCAACCAGCACCCAGGGTGATTGGCAGATGCCAGATAAACATAGCAGACTCTCTGTTAACTGGAACTTGAGCAACTGGCACTCTCTAGCAAGTGGCAAAATCTTAAGCAACCAAAAAAAAAAAAAAAAAAGGTAGCTTGAGAGTGCCAGTTGCTTAAATTCCAGTTAATGCAGAGTTTACTGTAATAATTTTCCCCACATGCTCAGAATAGATTCTGGCCCAGAAAAAACAACAAATATTTATGTTCAATGAATGAATGAACATGAGGTCACTGGTGACCCTAACAAAAATAATTTTGGAGTGACTGGGAAAACATCCTCATTGAAGTGGGTGTGAAAGATAAGGCAGGAGAGGAACTGAAGACAGTTTGAGTATCAAGAACTCTTGAGGAATTTCGCTGAAAAGAGAGGAAGAGAAATGGGGCTCCAGGTGGCTGAGGAAGTAAGATATAAGAAAAAATTGTTGTTGTTTTTTTTTAAATAGAAGAAACAAAAGCATGATTTTGTAGGGAACAATCCAACAGAGAGGGAAAAGTTAGTGTATGAAACTTCCTAGAGCAATGTCCTTGAGCAGGTAAGAGGATGAGCTCTAATACATACATGTATACGATGGCACACCAGAAAGTATCCAGCCATGTAATATGAAAAATAGAGGCAGTTATGGCTGGATTTTTTCCAGACAGCCCTCATATACTCAAAGCATGACTTTAATAGAAAATGGGATGATTCATCTTCAGTAACAGTGAGAAAGTCCGAGTATATGAGTACAGACACGAGAAGGTACCTAGATGTGGTAGGGGAGGCTACAGAAGATAGGCCATCAAATGAAAGTAAGATGGGGGAAGAAAAAAGTATAAAATAGTTAACTGGGGAAGTGAAAGAGTGAATAGACTAAGGAAATAGAGTATGTCTGCTACCCACCATTAAGGACCTACTTGAGGCTCATGGTCAAGAGGTAATTTTAAAAGATTACATAAACTCCTGGCAGCTTATCCCAATGCAAGGAGAATGTCATACTCAATTTCAGCTTTTTAAGTGCGCTGGTATCATATACCATCTGTAATATTTGAAGCCTGTTAGTTGTACTAAGAAAATCATTTTAGTTCATAACGTTTGTGTATTTTGGCTTAGTATACAAACCCCCACTGCATGTTTTCCAAATTCTTAAGCACTATCTTGCTAACCACTGGTCCCCTACTTAAAAAAAATACTATCATGACATCTAGATAATTTTTCACTTGTACAAAAATAACTCAATTATAATGCAAACTAGAACTTACAGATGCAAGATAAGAGAACTTACAGCAAAAGATTCGGCCAAAGACATTTAGTATGGGTGAGGCTGACTCCTCAACTTTCTTTAGTCTGATTACAAAAATGCTGATATTAGTTTAGTGCTTCTATAGGCGAGTATACTTTTAAATATTATTCACATTTGGCATGCAATTCTACATTTTTGCTTATTTTTACTGCAACTGAGTGCTAGTGCTAATGACACATTTACAGAAATATGCGATTCACATTTTTAAGAGGGTTTGATTAAACATGTCTTCTAATTTCAATTTCTTAGGTGGCTCAAGATTTAACTTCTTTGTTCTGTTGTTAAATTTATTGGAGTGACATTAATTAGTAAAAATTACATAGGTTCCAGGTGCACAATTCTACATCACATCCTCCATGCATTGCATTAATGTTCATTACTCAGAGTCAGTTCTATTTCTATAGGGACCATATATTTGTGTCCCTGTCCCTTCTCCCTCACCCCTCTCCTCTCTTACCCTTAGATAATTACTAAATTATTGACTGTGTCCAGGAGTTTTGTTTTTTCTTTTTTTGGGGGGTGGGGGATGGGGGGCGGTGGTTCCCTGGCTGGGAATTAAACCCAGGCTGCAGTGTTGAGAATACTGAAGCCTAGCCACTATACCACCAGGGAACCCCCGAGTTTTGTTTTTTAAAATTTTATGTTTCACGTGTGAGTGGAACCATGTAGTTCTTGGTTTTTTCTGTCTGGCTTAAAGATTTAATTTCTTAAATTCTCTGAACAACATTTTTTTTTCCTGGTTTGGGTTTTACGTGGCTTCTTCCTCTTCAGTTACACCTTTCCACCCTATTGCCCACTCTACCATAAATTAAAGTATTATTGAATTACAAGATTAGAAAAACCACAATAAAAATAAAAAATTCTTATTATAAATTTTAAATTGGGTCTCATTAGAGAATCAGGAGACTGTATAGTTGGCCAGTGTTTCCCAGGTAATTCTGTCCTCTTCTCATTTCTGGCTGAGAAACACTAACATTAGAGAAAACCAGAACCCTCCTTTTAAAAACAATAAACAATTTCTAGAGCAATCCTTCTCAAAATTCAACGTGCATACATACTATCTGGGGAGCTTGTTAAAATGAGAATTTTGATTTATTAAGTTGGGTTGGGTCTGTGTTTCTGCATTTCTTACAAGCTCCCAGATAATGCTAGTACTCCTGGTGCATAGACATTTAAGAAGCAAGGTTGAGGGAATTCCCTGGTGGTGTAGTGGTTTAAGGCTTTGGTGCTGGCGCTGTCATTGCTGTGGCCTGGGTTTGATTCCCAGCAAGGGAACTACCCACATACAAAAAAAAAAAAAAAAGAAGCAAGGTTGTATAGAACAATCACATTTTCATTTGTCTGAGATTGTTTATCTTTGCAGACAGACTAATAAAGTAAGTTTTCAATTAGTCATAAATGTTTTTTATACACTATAGATTAAACCCAGGCAAACTCACTTGTTTTCAAAAATACCCTATCCTTGCTCACTGCTTAGGAGTGTATACATGAAAGTGAACTATAGCATATAGTGCATTTCAAATACAATAAATTTCAAACATATGTTATCTGGAATGATTTACATCATTGTTCCCTTATACCAACCTAGAAAATGGCAAGCCAAATGTATGTAATCAAATACCTGCTGCTTTAAAAAAATTCTCAAGATTTAGATCATTTCTCTTATTGGCTAACACTTAACAATTTATTAATACTTACAAAAAAAAAAGGGACCATAACATATGAAAAGACAGTGACCGAATAGACAGGAGTTATTTTTTCCTCAAAATTTTACTGAATTGTTACGTTTGTTTAAAACAACTGGAAAAAAAAAATTTACAGAAGACATTCTGAAAATAATTAAATGAATTTACCTACTCCTGGATGTTTAGATATTATAGCTTTAGCCAACACTGTCCCTAGTAGCTTTGAAACTGAAATCCGCACATCATAATTGGAACCTTCCAAGGACTTAAAACATAATGTAGCCACACTGTCCAGGTCTGTAGTCCACATAAAGCTGGCTTCATTCTGTAGTTCAAGGAGGCACTATTTAAGTGGAAAAACAAAAATTAATAAAAAAAATACAAATGTCAGGTTTAAATCTATATGTTGTTGAAAAGATCAATAATAACACAAATCCAGTTTCTAAATAATGACTACAGGGACAAGTGAATATTAAAAGTCATAAAAATTATACTCTATAAAGCAATGTGTCCACAAAGGTTGGGAGAAGGAAGCAATAAAAAATGTCTTTAGAATCAATCTGTTAGCTATGTAATTAGCTAACATAAACAACTTTACTGTACTATCTAACCAACTATGTTAACACAGCATAATAAAAAACAAAACCTTACATGTAAATTTTAGATTACAATTATAGACAGGAAGCACTCTTGAAGAGAAGGAATACTTAGTCTGATAATTGGAAGTCCTACCCTCAGGAATTTGCAGTTAACTACCTGAAGAACCTTGGGAAATTCATATAACTCTCTGGACATCAGTTTCCATATATGTTAAAATGAGATAGTGCCAGATGACTACCAAAGCTGCAGTTCTAAGATCATGTAGCTGTTACTATTGTTTTCACAGGAATAAACTAATTTAATTTTATTTATATTAATTTCTAGGAAATCTGCATATTAGACTATTTTACCTTTGCAGCCGCACAACGAACGGCCATGGACCTATCTGTCAAGCAGGATCTAGCAGCTTTATAAATATCCCTGTGGCAAGGTGTAGCAGCAGCTCCAAGTCCTTTCAATATGTTTTGCAGACTCAACATAATCTCATATCGACCTTGAGACTACCAAAGAGAAAGGAAAAAAATATTTAAATAGGAAAAAGATAAAACTGTGAAGAACAGCATTAAGCTCTGAAGTTTATGACATAAATTAGAGAAATACTCAGATTTTTGTACACACTAACCAACCCATTCTGCCATCATGAAACATTAATATTTGCTATTTTATAAAGTGTTTACTATCTGTAAAGTGTTATTTGTATATACTACATCTTAACATAATACACAATTTATAGGGTTGGTGTGAAGATTAAATTAAATTACATGGAAAGTGGCTAGCACAAAGCTTTCATGTTGTTAAATGGTCCGTAAATGGTTGCTATAAATGAGGTAACATAGTAAGAGGGCAGGGTCTGACACCTACTAGCTACATTGACTTTGGGTAAATCTATTTCTTTATCTGTTAAATGAAGGTAATAGTACCCACCTCTCCAGTTGATCCTAGGATCAAACAAGTTACTACATGTAAAGTAGTTAGAACAGTGCTTGAAATATAGTAAATGCTTAATAGATTTTATAGCTATTAATTATTTTATCATTTATTGGTCCAATTTTAACTCAGAGGTTAAAAATTTGAGCTTTAGATTTAAAAACACTGGCCAACTCTTATATCTATGTGACTTTAAGATGTTCTTACTTATGTCTTCATAAAAAGAGGATAAGATGAACCACACAGAGCCAGTCTGAGAAGTAAATAAGCCCCTGTGGGGAAAACATTCATCACAAAGCCTGGCACATAATACTAAAGAAATAGTAGCTGCTTGTATTACTGATGTTTTACTAAATGCCTCCAATGATTTCTATATCCTAGGAAGTCAAAGTCATTGAAGATAAGTAAAGTTGAAGGAAGAGAAAAATCAACATCAAATATTATTTTCATAGTAACATTATTAATTTATCTTTGCTTAAGAGAGCACAACAGTGACTAATTACAGATGGATATAACAAAATGGGTCTTGAAGGGAAACTTCTGAACTTTCTTTTACCCCAATTTCAAATGTTGTGTCTTACTGGTGGGTATGTATCAAAGGTGGGAAATGTTGTCTATCACTGGCAGACATGTATCAAAGGCGGGAATCCCTTTTGATATCTCTGAAATATGCTACCTGATCAACTGAAGCAATAAAATACTTAGCAATAACTTAACATTTGAGAGACTTAACAGAGTAATCCACTGTAAACCACAGGGCCTAAAAAGTATCACAGCTTAACCAATGGAGTTAGATGGAAAAATAGTTTAAATTGGCTATACCTCAGTGACTAAACACTTTCACAGACATCTCTTTTTAAATGATAACAGATAGATATGAACAATCTTTTCTCCTGGATCACACGCTTCAATTTTTCAAGAAATTACTACTGATAACTGATTTGATTATTAGATTCTCTCACCAGTTTATATGTTAGGAACTTCACTTTCCCTTAAAAATTCTTAAATCAGCCACATTCTTCTTGAAATTTAATGCATTTTACATTTGAATTTTCCCATGTTTTCCCTTGGTACTGTTTTAAAAAGTGTGTGTGTAAGTAACCAGCATTTTTATAATTATTTCAGAGCTGTCTTCTAGACTTTTTCTAAGTAAGGTAAGAACAGGAACTGCAATGATTTTTCTTTTTTTTTTTTTTTTTGGCATGTGGGTAGCTCCTTGGCTGGGAATCGAACCCAGGCCGCAGCACTGACAGCGACAGCGCTGAAGCCTTAAGCCACTACACCATCAGGGAACTCCCTGCAATGATGTTTTTATAGATAAAGGAGCTGAAGTATCCTTGAATGTTAGGGATTATAGATACAAATTTTTTATATATAAACATACAAATGCTTTAATTACAAGGTGATTGGTAAAGTTACAGTTTCCAAGAAGTTACAGTATCTTGGAAGTCAAAGAGACAGCTACAGAAACAAAGGATGCTCCAGTGGTAAATGATGCCCCTAAGTCAATGAGGCTAATGCTGAGAGTATACTCCCCTGGCAATTAAAAGGTCATCCTGATCTTGATCATACTTAGGTCCTCCACGCTCTTTCTCACCCCGATTACATTCCTTACTCCCTTGATGCTGGTAGAATACTAATCCATCCATCAGGTATACAGTAGTTACCAACCATGTATCTGGGTCCTTGGTGACAAGCACTTGCCCTGGCACTAGTAATAATATCAGACGGAAAAGTTTTTTGTTTTGTTTTTTTTGTTTGTTTTGTTTTGTTTTTTCTTTTTGGTATGTGGGTAGCTCCCTGACTGGGAATTGAACCCAGGCCGCAGCACTGACAGCGCCAACGCCGAAGCCTTAAGCCACTACACCATCAGGGAACTCCCCAGACAGAAAAGTTGATTTGGGCAAAGGGAGCAGAGATGAGCCTGCCAGAGAAACACCTTACTTTTTGCTGCTTTGGATTTGTCTGAATACAAAATTCTATTAACTGCATTATTACTTTTCTAATAAGATTCAATATATAAGGTATATGTGCATAATACAGAAATAACTGATTTATAGATATATTTATAGATATACTTATATGCTTGTCACAGGTAAAGCTCTTTTATTGGCTCAAGAAACCATAAAACCTATAAAATACTATCTTTTTATTCTTTGGTCCAACTTGTACTTACTTACCTCTGCACTCTTCATAGCTTTCAGAATATTTCCCACGGTATCAGTAAAGGTGTTACCCAGCATTCTACCCAACTTTTTGTACAAGGAACCCAAACAAACCACAGCAGCACTGAAATAACATGTAAACTAGAAATTAGTCATGAATAAAAAAACAAAAATAAAAAAACTTAAAATGCATAAAGCTATTTAATTCTACCTTTAAAAGATAAAATTTTCCAGAATCTACTCCATTGTTAAATTCTACAACTTAACAACTAGGTGAGTATCAAATAATTACTTTCAATAACCAGAATTTTAAAAATATAAATCTTTAATTACTCTAAATCTCAGGCCAAAGATTCCATTCCCTCAAAATTTTTACATATAATAAAAGATGGTCTTAAAGATAAAAGAAAAACAAGAAATAATGTCCTCATCAAGCTTGAGGTCTGAAAACTTTATTGGAAAATACATTATTATAAGCTAAAAATTAGATCAACAAACATTTCGATAGAATTACTATTGTGGAATCATATATGGCAAATGGACTTCTCTAAAAAATCAGGTGATAAAATGAACTGAATCCTATGGAGAAAGAAATTAAGCTGTTCTTTTTAGGACCTTAGAAGACTATTTTTCTATGTTATTTACTATTAATTTTCATTACTAAGAAATAAACCAAAAGAACATCCAAAACATGAAGAATTTAAAATATCTTTTCTTAAACACTCAAATGCTAAAATTTTAGTGAGACAGTTTTCATTCCCAAATCTAGACTTCAAATTTGTCTAAAATATTTTTTAAAATAACTATTTCTCAGTCATTAGGAAAATGTTAAATGTTTTAAAAAGTTAGACTTTAAAAACTGAGTAAAAACTTGTATTTGGTTTCAAAATAATTATCAAGTTTGGGTTATTTATAAAAATGATATAACAAGGAAGCACTATTTTGTTTTATGTTCAGTTTTAATATTTAACTTACAGTTTAGTGGGAAGATAACTTGGAGAATCATCTTTACTACGAATAAGATCATTACATTTATCGATTGTCTCGTAAACAGAGAATGTATCCCCGATGCTATAAATAATGCCCAGATTCTTAGCAAGGAGTTTGCGGGCAGGAGGCCCTGGGGAGCTGTTTAGCAAAGATAGGAGCTGTTCAACAAGAGTTTTCTGTTTCTCCTTTACATCACTCTAAAAAGAAAGGTAACAAAAAGACAATTCAAAGTCAACATACTTATATGTAATTCTCTAATATGATTTTTTTCCCATACATTGAAGAACTAAAATACTCTAGAAACATGCAGAATTATTTTGACTGAAAGTTACAAATAAGTTAGTAACACAGTCATCACACTACACAGTTTGTTGTCCTGCTAATATTTCTACAAAACAAATTCTGGACCACAATATACTAGCATTTCTGTGAACAAAGGGCTTTATTTCTTCTATATCTTTCTTCTTATGTATGAAAGGTAGAGCAAATGTGCATTTCAACTAAAGCTTCTTAGTTATTAAGCCTCCACCTCATCTATAGCTGCATAAGCAGCGACTTATAAGTTATCACCAAAGCTGACCTTGTAATGATTACCTTGTTTACTCACATCTTTTTCTAAATTTAGTGCAATTTTCTTTTTGCAAGCTTATGGATCTAAATGCCAATAATGTTACTCTCTCTATTTTACTTGTCTGCTTTCTAAAAAAGGAATACAGAATATTATACAATGGTAATGGTATTCAAGTGTTCACTACGACTTAAACTTCTACAATGAAATATTTAATTTAGTGTATGGATTTTTGTCTTTTGTTAAATTCTCAATGTCTCCATGAGTAGTGTCTCTGTACCATTTTGCATTACATATGGTATTGTTACTATTTAAGAGAATATCCTTACTTTTAGGTGATGTATGCAAAAGTCTTTAGAAGTATGTACCACTTCACATGACTCAGTAAATTAATCAGTCAATTATGACAAAATGTTAACTACAGAATATAGATGAAGAGTATAGGTGATTAGTTTTCTTTTTTAAAGCCCATTTTACAAGCTTTTAAGAGGGAGTATGTTTACTCAAAGACTCTTCAATTCATATTCCCTTAAAGAGTCTACACTCTTTTAAAAAATGAAATACCCATGACATTATTTAGCATTATACTTCACCAGGGCTTCATGCATATGGTGGTATACAAGGTGCATGACATAATAAAATCTAATATAATGTAGTTTGTAGTTAGTTTTTGATATATTTCTACATAAATCACAAATATTGGCCAATTTCTTTCTGCTTTTTTGAACAGAACAAAGTTCTTACAATATTTCATCATAAAGTCATAATAAGGTCTAACATTTGAAAGCCAATTTGGGTTATTCCAGATAACTAGAAAAGCAAACCAAGAAAACTAAAAACTATCTGGCACTTAAAAAAATAAAAACAAAAACAAAAATAAAAAACCAAACAAGCAAAACCAAAAAAACAATTTTACCCACCCTGCTGGTTGCTAGCAAGAGCTTCTCCAAGTATCTCAACCAATCAAAAATAAACTCTGCCTTTTGAACTTCACCTAGTTGACTGTATGCTTCTTCATTCAGCAATAAGCTATGAGCTAATTCCATTCCTTGCAGAAAATTCTAACTGGTCACGATTCTTCATTAAACTTCAGTCAATATACCTAAGGAAAAAAAATATGTAAAGAGGAAAGTAACATTTTAAAAAGAGTGAAAGGGAAGGCAATCATAATACTCAAATCTTCCACAAAGGAGCACAAAGCATAATTAAATGAAGACATCTTTTATTACAACTCTAGGGTGAAACTGGGAAAATCTCAATACTAAACTCTTGTTTACATTGATACAAAATTCAAGTTTGTATTCTGTACTCCCTTTTTAGAAAGGAGACTGGCAAAACAGAGTAGAGTGATTGACATTCACGTGCAAAAACTCATGAAACAGAAGACACATTCCATTAAAATCCTGAAAAATTTAAATTAGCCTACTTAAGTGTTAGATCTTCAGTTTTCACTGTAGTATAAAAATGGGTCATAGGTACATATTAACAAATGACCAAATATCCAGAGCTCCTATTAAAATGCTATAGTAAAACTTGACATCTCCCGGGCCTTTGCCGAGGTACATATTCTGTCATTTTATCTGTAGATTCTAACTAGGAGCAGAGGGATGTATTCCCTAATGCATCTTTCCTCTAGCCTAATAAAGACACTGATTGTAGCTCAAGGCTAGCAGTTTGAAGAGTCACATCTCAATCAGTTAAGTATAGTCAGTCTCCTTATCTTTGTGAGCCCTGTTGTGAAAGCAAACTCCTGTTTTTGAAGGCAGTTGAATGGATGTTAACCAGGGACTGTAGCAATAAAGATCATATCTGTTCTGACCCAGATTCAATGTAGCCTTCGCTTCTACTGTAGCAAAAACTCAACAAAAGACAGAGGCCTTGCTTTGTTTTTTTAAATTCACGAGTATCTCCTGGGCACACCCCAGTGCCTTTCCGAACATACACAGAGGGTGCCAAAAGTGTATACACATTTTAAGAAAGGAAAAAACTGTATTAAAATTTTAATACTCAATATATACTAGTAACAAGTCACATTTGACTTCTGCAATTATAAGAGGTGCTTGAAGTGATTACCATCAGTGTCTAGACACCTCTGATTACAGCAAACTACTGCTTTCGCAACTACAGTGTCCACCTGTATTGCTGTGCATACTGTTTCAATTTCTAACCGAAGTACTACCACTGTAGCCAGTACACCACGTCCTTTAAGGTCCCCCATAGGTAGAAGTCAAGGGTTGTTAAGTCAGGAGAAAGTGAGGGAAACTCAAACAACGTTCTTGAATTTCAAATACCACTTCAAATTGGTCTTGCACTCCTCAAACGACAACAGTACTCCGCCATTTTCTTTGTCCTGCCTGTTGCATGGTGATGCTAGCACTCATTTGATTAATGCCATCTTTTGAGCAAAGTCATACTATACACTACTACTGTGATTCAACTCAACTTTGAAAAGTAATAGATATCGCTTAAAATGTGTATACATTTTTTTGGCACTCTGGTATCTAACATATAAGAGTGTGTATACACAGTCACATACAAATTTGTAAGATGGCACAATGATTACAGAATTTTTTCATTTTTAGGATATGCATTCTCAAGTATATAGCACTAAAGTAGCATGATGTCTGCAATTAATTTTCTTTTCCTTTTTTGGCGGGGTGGGGTGTAGTTCCCTGGCTGGGAATTGAACCCAGGCCACAGCGTTGAGAGCACCAAATCCTAGCCACTACAGCACCAGGGAACCCCCTGCAATTAATTTTCACATGGTTAACAGTTGATTGTAGGTGTTGGGTATGTGAGTGATCATTTTACTATTCATCAATTTTTCTGTATCTTTTAAAAGATTATGATAATGAGTTGGAAAAAATTAATTAAGAAATTCAAAAAATACAAGCTGGCTTTAAAAAAAATCATTACTACCACTTACAGGAGTGACAGCTATCATCAAGAACATTAAACAGAGAAGGCACTATATACATAAAAGTACTCTTATTCACTTAGGTTTCTAAACTAAATTTGATACATTACAAATAAAACTCCAAGCTAATCAGAAATAGATCATTGGCACAGCATAGAAATACAGATAAAATGCTACAGGTAATTAAACTAAAAATTTAATATATATTATATAATATATATAACATTTCCCAAAACAAATTTCAGTCTTTTATAGAGAAGCCAGAATATACCAGAATATCAGATGGGAGACTGGGGAAGGCTGTTTTTTTCCTTCACTTTTTTTCTCCCAGAGAGTTTACTGGTATAAAATTACCTGGAGTATCATATCATCATAATTACTATGTGACTGAAAAGAGCCTCTTTAAAAGACACTGGCCACAAACTGGTACCCTGTTGGCCAAATTTGGCCTGTAATGTATTAGAAAAAAAAAAAATACCCACATTTGAACACAAGATTTTACATGAAAATTTGGGTCCACATCACATACACAACAAATGTCTGCATCAAAGAGGAGCAGGGACTCTCCAGTAGGCCACAGTTGCCTTATTTATTTATTTACGTTATTTGCCAACTTCTATGGGTATTTAAGTTTTCAAGTCCTACTCCTTATCTTACTTGCATCCTCTGGCTTGGGCCAATATTCTGGATTCTGACCATGATGCTGCCTCCAAGGCCAAACGACAGCTTTTACCCACCCACCTCTGTCTCCTCAATTCTATGTGATGCTTTAGCCATCTGGGTTGTCCCCTCTCAATCAGTCCTACCTGCCTACCCAATACCCAGTGATTTGGCACTGACATTCCTCAAAATAATACATCCATCCATTCATACATACATACATATGTACAAATTAGGTTATTTTTAGAAATGTCAATTTTAAGGAACAAGAAAAATATAAACAATTGTGTTATCAAATTCACTTTTACAGAGATAACATGAATTTTAGCTTCTTTAAAAACATCCCTCTCTACGAGTTCCCTGGTGGTGTAGCGGCTTAAGGCTTCAGCACTGGTGCTGTCGACGCTGCGGCCTGGGTTGATTTCCCGGCCAGGGAGCGACCCACATACCATAAATAAATAAATAAATAAATAAATAAATAAATAAATAAAGTTCCTGTAAACATTTAAAAAAAAAATAAAAAAATAGAAATAAAAACACCCCTCTCTCCCTTTCTTGATTATCAAAGTGAACTGACCAAAATATACACAAATAAGGATAAAATTAATAAATGCTAGAGATATAATTTTTGAAAGAAACCTACTAAGTGTATAGATGGTGAAGAGTAAGTTTGCACTCTATATCAATGACTGTGAAAGGAAAAAAAATAACCTTAGTATCAGAGAGAAACTTTCTTGTAATCACCAGGGCAAGTTAAAATTCTATCTTAAGAATCAAATTACCCATTTTAGAGGTCATTAGTACTGCTGAACAGACATTTTTTTTGCTTAGGCAGCAGCAATATTGTGGTGTAAAATGATCTATCAAGAAGCAAAATAGCTAATACAATGGAATAATAAATAATTCAGTAAAAAGCTTGATATCATAAGCAGGGCATAATGTTATCTCTCATGCCTTCGATACATTTTCATATAAATTACTCCTAAAAGAAGAACACAATTCATATTGGTAATCCCACATCTAAACCCCCATGTCTAAAACAAAATACACTTGTGATCTCCACACATGCGCTATCAATAAGATAAGCAAATACATTTTGTAAATGATGTTCCTGCTCTTACCTGAAGGTTCTCTTCAGGACGATGACTACATTTGCATGTTTTAATATAACTACAATCTATGTGTATATACACCTAGAGAATGCTATTTTTCTAATTTTTCTCCTATTTTCCATTTTTATATTTCTGTTGAGATTACAAAATGATTAGTTTATTACAAGTAAACATGTATAGCAATGTATTTTTCAAAGTACAGTTTTGTTACTTGAAAAAAGTCATAAAACTGCTGCTTCCACTGTAATGCCAGCTGTTATTTTTGACAGAAACTATTGTTTATTTATCACTTACTACAGTATAAGTACTATTCTAAGTGCTTTACATTCTTGTGAATAATTCACAAAACTGCCCACGAGGTAGTTGTTTTTATTAGCCCTACATTAAGATGAGGAAACTGCGGCAAAGAATATACCAATCCTGACAAAAAGTGTTAAAACATTATTTTCTCTATCTAGGGCAGGGGTGTCCAACCTTTTGGCTTCCTTGAGCCACATGGAAGAATTGCCTTGGGCCACACATAAAATACACTAACACTAACAACAGCTGATGAGCTAAAAATAAGTCTGTGCATAATTTCTATAGTGTTTTAAGAAAGTTTATGAATTTGTGTTGGGCCCACTGAAAGCCATCTTGGGCTGTATGCGGACCATAGGTTGAAGGTTGGGTAAGCTTGATCTAGGATTTACAAAGCTATTTTGGTAGAGATGTGAACATACGTTAAAGTTTATGGGGGGGGGAAAGGCCTTCCTAATCTTTTTGATCATTTTAGTTTCTGAAAATAATTTGTTATATCATTTTTAGGAGGGAAAAAGAGGAAAATCACAAATAATCAAAGAGAATATCAAACACGAAATAAGATCGGTTTGCTGGACTGGTTTGTTAGTTTTCCTTTCCAGGGCACAAAAAGACCAATTTACAAAATAAATAAGCCACTAAGCAGTAAATGGAACTAATTCCAGAATGTATCAAGTACCTAAATTTTTCAAATATGACTCATATTTAAATTTCAATTACTCTTCTTTGGCTCACATCTCTATTAAAGATATTCCAACAGCTTCAACTGAGCCTCCAGTTTTTAGTTTCCCATTTTGTTAAAAATGCATAAAATAAACCAAATATTCCTCTGAAGAATCTCCAACACTTTAGTAAACATACATAAATCTTAAAAGCCAAACCTTTCAAAAACAAACAAAAAATAAAACAAAACAGTAATTAGCTTTAATTTAGAAAGAAGCTAGATCATTTTATCCTGACCTAAGACTTCCTTAGACCTGTGATTCAGGCGTTGCAAAATTATAGGTTACAAAATAGGAACTCACAAGTTACACAGAGCATTAGGGCATACTTAAGATATTACCTAAGGAGGACTGCTCCTGGACAGGAAAAAATGAAGTCCTTTTTGTTACTGTACTTTAGGCACAGTCCTAAAGTTGGTCTGAGGACAAACTTAACCACTATACATACCTACTAGTTTTACGGTAAATGGATATTGAAGCAAATCACCTATAAGTTTAGAGTTCTTTAATACAGTTTTATTTTGATAATTTTAAACTTTTGTCTGTTTTTATTCCATCTCTGAATCTGAAATATCTTGCTTCTTTCTACAATAAACTCACAATTTTAAAATTCAGCTAGGGACTTCCCTGGTGGTGTAGAGGCTAGGCTTCGGCACTGTCAACGCTGTGGCCTGGGTTCGATTCCCAGACAGGGAACTACCCACATAAAAAAAAATTAATTCAGCTAAAAAAAATATCACTTTCTTCAGGAGGCCTTTCTTGATTAATTCCCCTATTCTTGCACTGTCTCCTCTTGGTATACAGTACTGTTTCCATTACTATTATATATGTATGCTTGTTAAAAGCTTTTCTAATCATCACTTAAGACTGTGAGATTCTTTTGGTATTTTTCCAAATCATGATGCAAAAATCTTAACAATAATTATTAGAGTAGGAGCATTACGGGTAATGTTCTTTCTATACTCTCCAAATTTACAGTGCTTAAATTTTAAAATAAATCCAATAAATAAAAACCAATAAACAAACTAAATTTCTATTAAATTCCTAATTTGTAAATTCACAATACCGTTTGTCAGTATCATCTTTGTAATATCACAAATGGGGAGCACACATGTAATTCATGGCTATGCCTTTCATGTTCCCAATAAGACTTCCAAATCACAAAATGACAATGGTAGCTACTATTCATGGAGCCAGGAATTTTTTAAATGCTTAACTTGTATTATCCCTAATCATCACAAGAAAGAAAGCAAGGATGGCGTTATTGGTCCTCACTTCATGAATGAAGGAATTATTAAGATGCCAGTAAACAGTAGAGCTGAACGTGAATCCACGTCTCCTTGACAACAAGTTCATTCTCTTTCCTCAAAGCTAGGAAGTCTTTTATGGGGTGGGGAGAAAGGAAAACTCGTGTTTTTAGACATTAAGGTGTAACTGAGCTCCTTCTTTCCCTATTCCTCCCTACATCTTTCAGTAAATCACAAAATTGGCTTTTCCCAACTCCTCCAAGGATAAGGGTCAAACAACTGAAAAAGGAGTGTCCGGAAAATAGCAAAGAGAACAGCACAGATGAGGTAGGTAAACTGTTAAAATTAAAGGAAGCTAAGCATATCTAGATAGCAGACCTATAACAATGTAGAGCAGTGCTTCTCAACTCTGGCTGCTTTAAAAAAAAAATACCATAGTTGAGCCTAAACCAACTGAATCAGAATCTCTGGAGGCTGGGGTGCTACGATAAATAAATTTTTCGGGAGTTCTCTGGTGGTGTAGTGGCTTAAGGCTCCGGTGCTGTCAGCGCTGTGGCCTGGGTTCGATTCCCATCTAGAGAGGTACCCACATACAAAAAAAAAAAAGGCATAAATAAATATTAAAAAAAAAAAAAATTTTTTTTCATTTGATCCTCACACTACCACCATAAAAGACCTACTAGCACTATTAATTTATAAACACTGATATTAGATAATAGACAATTTTAATAGCTGATTAGTGCCCACTACTCTCTTATAATTCATCTAAGAAATATTTGTCCTGATATTATTTTTAGATAAGTCCATAACAACTGAAACTGCTTTAGAAAAAAGCAGGAAAATGATAGTAAAATTCAAACCTATGACATTACTTGGTATTAACTTAATCTTAGTCTATTATAATTCTCTATAACAACCCTAAATATAAATTATGTTATCATTTAGTTAATACTTCAAATGTTAAGTGTACAATATGACTTAAGCTCAGTAAGAATTTGTTTTAGCTGAATGGTTCAAAATTACATGTACATTAAATCTAAATAAATAGTTAAGTATAAAGACTTTTAGAGCTAATAGTGAGATTTTAGGAAAGTTGAGTTTCATAGTGACAGTACAAACAGGTTTAATTCTTTTGGAAAATACGGTGTCATCAGAAGTCATAAAAATATCAAAAGCAATCGACAAAACATCAAACTTTTCAAAATTCATACTAAAGAAAAAGGAAAGTACCAGAAGCATTAAGTGTTGATTTCAATATAAAAGTGAAAATTGTAAACTTACAAGTTCAACATTAGAGAAATGGTTAAAGTTTGACATATTCAAAGGATATTAGTACATTCTCATTAAAAATTATAATTATGAAAACTACAAGTATGGAAGTTTTACCTGTTAAGAGAGCACGCCATAGGTAAAGCAGTGTTTCCTAAGAGTGTTTTTAGAGAGTGCCAAAGAATGAGGTTATATGGGTGTGGGTGTGAATCCAAACCCAAATACTTTTGGGAAATGCCAAGTTAGCAGTTTCTTTCCTACAGAAGAACCTCCAAACATGCAGTATGGTAATGTGTGCTATGCACTGCCAGGAGGCCATATGTATGGAGCACTTGATGTTTCTCAACATGTTTTAACTACAGACCTCTACCCCACCTCTATCTCTTTTTTTTTCTCCTGCTGGAAATATTGTGAAATTGATGTTCTACAGAACACAATCTTTGAAATACTAATTATTAAAGACAACTGTAAGTAGAAAAAAAAATTTTAATTCCTTTTTGTTCATACTGTGATAGGATTTTTTTATTAGAAGTAGAATAATATTTAACAAGTTATTATCACACCTACTTAATATTTTGGATCGAATTATCTAACACTCAGAATTCTAAATATAAGCAGATAGAATCTTCTCCTAGCTACTGCTGGAACATGAATAAAGAAAAGATAGTTTTAATTAACCTAGTATACTTAAGATTTATCAGTTCATATAACATTTTGTTATTCATACTCTTAATTAAGTTTCATATCACACCCTTTCTGAGCTAAAAAATGGCTTATAGCACCATAAATTTTAAAAAATGATTTTCTGGAATTCTCAATACAAATTCCCATAAAATCAACTTAATCCATATCTTCTAAGTCATATACAAAACTCTAACTTGTAATATGCCCCAGGCACAGCATTAATACTTTAATATATAATGAAAATACATTAAGTGTTCCAAGATTCCAAGAATATTTCCTGCAAACTTGGTATAAATGGATAGAATGATTCCTCTCACCATTACATAATACAAGCCTGCAGGCACTGAAGACACAGCTCTAAGAATCGATGGACAGGCAGACAGCACATTTCATATCAGGCAGAGAAGTTAGGATGGAATAGTAAAGAAACAGGAGTTATATGGAAATTTATAAATTGGGTTAAGAAAGGGCCAGAAGTAAAGATGTAATTTACTTTGCCTTCCTCCTTGGTTTTTCCAAAGTACTGCAGATTACTGCTAGAGATAGGAAGAACGGCAGAAACTAAGATTCACTGAAGGAGACTGCCAATCGGGGACCCAACGTAATTCTAGCCATTTCTGGCAACTCTTCCAGATTACGAAAATGAAAATCCCTCAAGTTTGGTAAAAGGAAGTGTTGGGAGGCAGAGAAGAACTGAGCAGTAGGAACTAACTCTAATAAGGTAGTTAGGAGAAAAAGGAACTAACTTTTTTTGAAGATTTTACTTACTAGAATATTTTAATTCACTCTCATTTAATCCTCATAACACCTAAACTTAAGTATTATTATCCTCATTTTACAGTTGACGTAATGAGTTAAGAAATTTGTCCAAGGTCAAGATGCTATTTAAGTGGAAGAAAGAAGATAATACCTACATCTGACTAGTTCCAATGCCCATGTTCCTTCGAGAGCCTCCCATAGAGCCTCTAATTGCTATTACTGACAGTTATTGCCATACCCGCTGAAGCATCGTATCCTTCTTTGTTGTTCTTTTTTATCACTTCACCCTCCTCTTACGTCTCTGGTACTTTGATGCTTTTTGTTAAAGTGTGAGGTCTTTTAGAGACATCATCTTCCAGCGGACCCCTTCCATCTAAATCAGTAAATACTAACAGTGTTAGTTTAGTCTTTGGCTATTCTTGACAATTTTTATCACACTTCATTCCACAAACCAACTCTTCCATTTCCCCCTGGTAAGAAATTTCGTTCTGGACATTTAAGAATACCAGGACAGAAAAAAATAAAAAACTATATGACTTCACTCATATGCAGAATATAAAACTGAAAGCAACAACAAAAAAAACCAACCAAACAAACAAAAAACCCATGGACACAATCAATAGTTTAATGTTTATACAGGGGCAAGTGGGGAGGGGATGGGAGAAGGAGGAAGGGGTGGGAGGCTAAATATACGGTGATGGAAAGAGAACTCTCACTGGGTGGTGAGCTTACTATACAACAAGCTGACAATGCACTGTAGAACTGTACACCTGGAACCTATGTAATCCTTGCTAACCAATGTCACCCCCCAATAAGTCTAACAATTAAAAAAAAAAAAAAAAAAAAGAATTCCAGAAGGCAGGCTTTTAAGAGAAATTTTGATCTTCTTGTATCTCCAACCTCACTCATCTAAAAGTCGTCATCTAAGCAACTTCACTACTTGGTATCTACTTGAGAACTGAGCAACAAGTAGTAAAAAATGAACAAAAAATAGATGTTTAAAAAATCAATATACAGCAAACAACTGTTTCAAAGATCATGAACTTTACTGACAGTGTCTTAATCCCTTAGTTTAGTTTAGACAATGACTAATAATCCAGTTGTTAGGATTCTAGCTAAGGTGGAGTAGAGCACCATGTTAAAAGAGAAGGAGCAAACTCATGGAGAATAGGAAGAAGCAGAGCACATCAGTGATGGAAGTGACCAAAATACTATTTAATATAGACATTTTTAAAAGCAGAGCAATATGGGGCTATTTAGTATAAGAGCAAAGTACAAGATGTTATTATTCCCTTAGCTTGGCAGAGGCCAGGAATCTTTGCTCAATTTTTCAAAATAACTCTATCCTTGTATTGCTGTTCCTGCAATCTGCCGTCTAGGACTTACTAGTTCAGCCATTAGACCCTGCTCACTTTAGAATCCACTCCTTTCCCCACTTCTAAACTGTTCACGGCTCTTATAATCCTGGTTAGCATTCAGATTCACTCTTAATCTGCACTATGGTCTGACATCTTGACTTTCCTCATGGTTTCCATTTCTAATTCACAGCATATCCTATGGAATAACTAGCCTAGAATTTAACTACACTTGTGGCCTTCTTGGAGCCCTACTTAAGAGGTTTTCTTGGCAGACATTGTTTCTCATTTCCTACTAGCTACCCAGCCAGGCTCTTAATTTTCCAAGTATTGCTCCTTGGAACAACTCCATTATTACTCTTCCTCTGGCTGCCACCATCATGGCCAACCCTAGTAAGACAGTGAACATACCATCTATTACTTCTCTGCCCACCCAGCTGGTCTGGGGCGGCACTTCATATTTAAATTCACAGACATTTTTGCAGCGAAAAATAAACATATTCATATAAGGTGGGATAAATAATGACTACAAATAGCTTCATATCATTTCAGATCATGTTCTGCTGTCAAATGAGTTAAGAAAAAAACTTTTCAGAGCCTTTGAACTCTGAAATTAAGATTAAGGGATTTTTACCCATATATGTTTTTCTTTACTTCTTTTCAGAGTTCCTCCCAAACTATATTTTTTAGTTTTTGGTGTTTCAATTATTAATTTTCTGATAATTTTACTTACATTAAAAAAAAAATCTATTGAAAACATAGAGTATTATTTTGCATATCTACTCAAAAACATGCATGTATTCACATGTAGAAGCCTACCAATGCAACAGAAGAGGATATAGATAGATGCTGCTATATAGTAACTAATAGAGAAGTACTATCTGGGCAGTAAGTACAACTAAATTACTGAAAAAGTACACATATAAAACAATTCAGTGAAATCAGAACAATACCATGGTTTTAAGATTAGAAATAGTATATACTCACTTTTAAATATTTAGAATTATCACTTCCCACATTTTCCATCTTTCTTGTCATATAACTAGCTCCTATTTCTTATTCAGGTAAAGGTATTATAATACCTTAATATGGCTCTATTATGCTTCTTTTCTAGAAATAATTATATTTTAAGTTGTTACTACTAAAAAAAAATCCCAAGCATGATTTTGGATACATGCTCATTTTCAATCTGTTGGGTATCTGTTTAGAGAGTTCTAATTTCCCATTTAGGTCTTATTAGAGATAAATGTTTGATTTCATGTTCACAATTAACACTTCCAATAATTTTCTCTCTGATCATTTGATTAACTGCTATATCACTGGATTCTTGTAAAAAAAAAGTCTCGAGTAAAAGTAACTTACTGTTATTTCTGATATACACCACGAATTATTATGTTGAAAAGAAAGTTTACTAAATGAAAAAAAAAACAAACAAAACTTTTCACACCAGATCGAAATTAAAACTAAAAATTATAAAGTTGTTAGGGAAACATAAAAATCTTTCCCTTTTTCTAGCCTTCCAAAAGACTAGGCTTGCTGAAATTAAAAACTTTATACTGTTCCAGGTAAATGGAACAGAAAAGCTATGCATCTCTTCTATCATTACACATCTAGGATCCAGAAGCAATTATGGGATCCTACAGTTTACCTGACATAATAAGGAAAAAGCAATATGAAGAATTAAAAACCGACCTATTTATTTCCTCCCACAAAAGATTTAGTGATTAAGAGTTCATAGCGTTTTAGTCCAGAGTTGGCAAATTTTTTCAGTAAAAGACCTAAAGGCTTTATGAGCCAAACAGTCTCTGTCACAACTACTCATAACCAATACATAAAACAATAAATAAATGTGGTTGTGTTACAGTAAAACTACCTTTGAAAACTGAGAGCAGGCTGGATTTAATCTATAGGCTGCTTGCCAAAGAATTTAATACTAGACCTAGATAAGGGATTCAATTAATAAACAAATCTTTACTAATTCCTTAGGTCTCAGTTAATTGACTTCTTAAATAAAGTTTAATGAGTTTCTAGGTCTCCTTAAAAAGTAGAAGTGGTTTTTATGTAAGAGAACTCTGGTCCCATTCAACGACTGACTGTTCAAAACTGTGAACTATACTATAGATAATTAATGTAACACAAAGACTCAACAGTTGTTTTTAAAATGCAGATGTCATTAAACTGGTTAGTTTAGAATTAAAAGAATTTTAGAATATTAATGGGCCTAAACAAATTCAGAACTTAATCATTTATTTTATTCAAAGGCAATTAAGAAAGACTCATAAGGCTTATAAACTGCCTCAATCCCCTTGTTGAAATAAAGCTGGATGGAAAGAAGAAAGGTGCATTGCATAAAGACAAAAGTACTTAGGGGTCTTCCTTAGAGAATGTATT
Source organism: Lyroderma lyra (assembly GCA_004026885.1). Lineage (NCBI taxonomy): Eukaryota > Metazoa > Chordata > Mammalia > Chiroptera > Megadermatidae > Lyroderma > Lyroderma lyra. The sequence goes on from PVJL010001599.1 coordinate 124,889, forward strand.
ATTTGCATAATTAAACAAAAATTTAAGGTACTATGGATTATGTATTTTCTGTCACAAAGTCAGATGCAACAGTAAATAAAGAGAAAAATAGAAAAGAAAAAAAAAAGGAAAAGAAAAGATCCATAAATAGCAGTGGAGAAGCTTAAGCTAAAATTCAGGTCTCCTGTCAGGAGACTTTTCCTATACTACTATAGCTATCTATATAAAATGACCACACTCTTAAGATAAATCCAAGCTCCACTGCTTTTTCCAAATGTCACTATTCTGTTATAAACCCTGCCTGCTTACCCATGTTATCAAAGAAAAAAAAATCGACGGTATTAAAATGTAAGACAAACCTCGGCTTCAATGCTGACCTAAAATCACTTAAAGACTTACTTTCTCAATGTTTGGAAACGAAAGGGCAATTCTCTCCTCATCTACCTAAAGCCCAGCTGTATGGGTCCTTCTGTTTCTGAATGTACCCGTGGGCCCCTTTCCCCCATACTTTCAAATGAATCTCCTTTAGGCTGTAAGTTTCTTGACGGCGCCGAGCTGCATATAAAAGGAGCTGCATATTTGATTAAGTAAATGCACATAAACATAACGTATTATTATGACTTTTAATGAAGGCGCTCATTTGACAATTTATCAGACTTGACAGTTCCTAAAATCTTAACTCGAAGAGGTATACAATACTGTGATTAGTGTCACAAAGCGCTTTATAAAGTTTGTAAAGACTTTATAATCACTTGCAATAACGTTATGCAGACCAAGAGTAGGATAAGAAGAAATGCTTCCTCACACTAAGCAAATGCAACTTCAGCAAAAGCTTTCTCTCCCAGCGGGAAGGACTGGAAACAGTGCTCCACGTAAAAGGCACTACCCATTCCCGCTACTGTAGCCTTCTGGAAATCGGCCTCGAGGGTTGCTTGTAGGCGTTGGGAGAACCTCGCCCGAAGCCCGGTTAGGGCTAAGCGGACGTCGCCAGGGCGGGTCTAGGGAGCGGCGCGCCTGCAGGGCGGGCTCCGACCTTCCCGCAAACCCGGAGTCCAGGGCTCCAGCCCGCGGGCAGAGTCCACGCCTACCTGTTGTGCTCCGGTGAAACCAGACTTTTTCCTGGAGCTCAGGATAAAGAACGGAACCATTTGGCACTGCTCGCGCCTACTACTTCTCCTCCTCGGGGGCTTCAGCTCCTTAGGCAATGACACCTAACTCCCCGACATTTTCCCGCACCCGGGGTCCCAACTTCCTCCAACACTTCATTAACGCCACCACCCTGGGGTCCCACTGCCGCTCAACTCACGATGCAGGCCCCGGTGCGCTGTCCCTCACAGTCGGCAGGCAGCCCGGACACCGCCCTCTCGCGCCCGGAGCCGCCACCACTCCCGGGATTCCCAACTGCTTGCACTCCGGGATTCCCCCACAGCTCAAATGCCTGTCCTAGTGTCGCCACGATACCGATTCCACAGCAGCGCAAGGACTTGCCGGCGGCGGCGACTGCGAGTCAGCGGGGCGGGAGGGGCGCGCATGGGGCGGAGCCGTAAAGCTCGGAGCCCCCAGAAGGGCGGGAGCCAGCGATTGGGAGCGCGCCCTGCGCCGCGCAGCTCCGCGATCCGAGGCCCCGCCAGCCGGCCGCCGAGCCATCGAGCACCCCACTCTGGCAGGCGTGACTGCTCCACCACCGAGAGAGCGATGACGGAGACTGGCCCAAGCAGAGGCCAGGGCAGTAGCTTTGCGGTCCGGAGAGAGTGGCCCAAGCTATTTTGGGGTCTGTTTTGAACCGCTGGCCAGAATCCTTTGGGGGCGGCACTGGGATATCTAAAGGCTAAGACACGACTGGAGCCTGGAGAAATTCAGGCAGGGAGTGCTGCGAGTGTTGACCTAAATAAAGAGGTAAACTGAGGCAAGCTGCAAAGGAATTTATTCGGGAATAGCAGAGGAATTGCAGTTTGAGACAAGCACCCTGTAGCAAGCTACAGGCGAGTCCGTTGACGATTTGGGGTAGGGTTTATGAGCAGGGAAGAGTTCCGTTAGAGTCAGTTAAGACCAAAAAAACAGACAGAAACTAGCCTTGAAAATTTCTGAGCAGACCATACCAGTCCAGTCACACAAACAAAGCTCAATTCGACCCATTTTACAAGACCAACCTGACCTGGGTCATCTCATCTATTCATGCCTCTGGCAAAACTTCCCAACGTTGATATGAGACAACTTCTGATCAATCCCACATCGTCCAAGAAAATTCCAACACTATCAGTTTTCTGTTAAGTTAGTCATTTACAAAAAATCAGTCTCTTAGTCCTTAAATTTTCTCTTCGTGAGAGCACACTCTTGAGATTCTCCATTTTATATCCTCCGGTTCTATTTTAGATTGAAATTCTTTCACTGTGTAGGTGGTGGAATGTTAGACGTGGAAATGACTCGAGAGAGCCTTCTAGAGACCTACCTCCCTTTTACATCCTGACTATGGCCTCAGCTAAAGCGACTTGTTCAGTCACACACTGAGTCAATGGCAGATTTGGGACAAACAGCCTCTTGGCTTCAGAGTACGTGCGTTTTTCCAATAGAGTCAGCATTTTGAATGTAATTTAAACATTTTTATTTTGAAACACTTTCAAGCTTACAAAAATGTTGCAAGTATAGTACAAAGAACGGTTTTTTCCCCAGAACTATTAATATATGAGATTTAATTTGCTGACACAATGCCACATTGTCCCTAAATGCTTTAGTGTGTATGTCCTACTAATTAATAAGTACTCTCTACCACATAACCACAGTGTAACTAGTAAAATCAGAATATTTACATGATGGATTTTGCTAGTTGTCCCAATAATGTTCTTTATGGTAGAAGGATTCAGTTCAGAATCAAACATTGTATTTACTTGTCATGTATTTTTAGTTGTCTTCAATCTGGAAGGCTTCCTCAGGTTTACCTTGACTTTCATATCCTTGACACTTTTGAAGATTCCCAGCTATAATTTTAGAGAATGGCCTTCACTTTGCATTTGATGTTTACTTGTGATTAGATTTAGGGTAGGTGTCTTTGACAGGACTCTCACAGAAATGATGCTGTTTTCTCATTGCATTCTATCAGATGACACATGATTAATTTGTCTCATTATTGATATTTATTTTAATAAAGTCATGTCTGATGGGTTTCTCCACTGTAAAAAAGTTCGTTTTCCCCCTTTGTAATTAATAAGTATTTTGGGGGGGAGATTCTTTGAAACTAAGTATTTTGTTTCTCAAAGAACTTTCAAATTATTTATATCAGTATGAATTCAAAATTTCCTATTTTATTTAATGTGTTATCATCTGTTTCTATCATTATTTGTTTTGATGTTCAAATTGTCCCAAGTTTGATCAGTAGTAACCCCATTTATGCTGGCTTCTATGTGTTTTAAATACTTTGCAATATCTTATTATAAAACATATTTAAAATACAGAAAATTTGAAAGTGTTTTATATCCCATGCATATTCTACATTAACATTTTACTATTCCATGCCCTTTTGACACTCCTCCATCATCCTTCAAGCAGTTCCTTACTTTCTGGCACAATAAGATGTTCCAGATTCATCTTGCACCAGCCTTAGATGCAGCCATATTCAGGACCCCTGGCTCCTTTTAGTAAAGAATGGTATTTCAAAACACTAGGCATCCTCGCTGCTATTGAGGTATCATGGCTCAGGCTCTCTTAGTGGATGCAGGTAGGGAATATTATACATTCATACACATATGAGAAAGTACCCAGCCATGTAATATGACAAATAGAGGCTTTTATGGCTAGATTTTTTCCAGACAGCCCTTGTATACAGTGCATCTATATCCGTATACTCACACAAATTTATAGATATATTTTTTATCTAACAATATATATTGAAAAACCATATGTTCACAATAATGCCCCCAATCCAGCATCACAGTTTATTCTACTTTTCTCCTGTCCACATTTATAACTCCTTTCTTCTACAGAGAGAAACGTGTATCCTATTATCCTTGTGGTATTTTCTTGTTTGAACACTTCCCCTGTATTTAAGCTATCACCCATTGGATCCTACCCTTACCCCACCAAGATTCTGAAACCCCAAAATTAGCCATTGCAAGCTCTTCCTTCTCTTTTCTCCCCGCTTCCCCCACTCTCAAACCTGTCCCCATGCCCAGGCCAGCTTCATCCCTTGCCAAGCATCCCCATAGGCATCTTCTACCCCACTTGATACACACACACACACACACACACACACACACACAAGCACACTGTAAAGAAGTATAATATAAAGATCCTGAAGGAGAGAGCAATTACTATGAAGTCCAGTTGGGAGGCTCATGAAGAATTTAAAGAAAGAAATGACACTTAAAATGGGCTTTGAAGGATGCTTAAGAATGAATGAGTACAATATACTATATTAGATATTGAATAAAACTCTAGGAAATAATTTGAGCAGGCTCAAAGCAGAGAAAGTAATTCATTTCGACAGAGTATGTAGTACAAGAATAACATCAGAGTTTTAGAGCAGGAATAGATATTATGTATCATTGAGTTCAACCACTAGATTCACAGAGAATTCAAAGATGGCTCCAAACTTTGACCCTTAGATGACTTAAGAAAATTAAATTAGGAGGAGTCAGTTTCAAGGGGGAAAAATAATAAGTTTAATTGTAAATATGTGGTGACAATATGTGGTAAATTTGAGGTGACAATAGGATATCCAAGGAAAAATGTGGAACTACAGTTTAGAAGAGGAGTCAGAACTAGAGATCTACATTCTGCATGGAGTTCACAGCTGATATAATGAAAGGAAACAAAAGACAGAATTCTGAAGAACAACCAGTCTAATTTTAAACGAATGGAAATGTGTTCCACCTTTCAACGACTACTATACTTTGTTCAATCTCTAATTGAGATTTTGAGTCACAGTAAAGAGGAAGCTATGTTATAATTAGTGGAAAGAGCACAGCTTTGGAATCAGGTGACTCATGTTCAAGTCCTAATTTCACCATTTAATAGTCATGACCTAGGGAAAATCACTCCATATCTCTGAACCTCAATTTCTTCACTTAAATGAGAATGACATTTTTCCCTCTGAGGTGTACTAAAGATCCAAGACACAATAGAAATAACTAGCATGTTGCCCATTTTCAAGTGATAGCTAGCATTATTAGTCACTTTCTCTCCACTATCTACTTTCTCCAACTTGTCAGCTCAGTTGGTATCACTGTTTGGCAAACAGAAGGCACTCATCAGGTATTTGTTTAAAAAAATGGAGAATTTTATATACTTTCTATTAATATTTATCTTATACTCATTTCTATAGTGCATTATACTGCATCTTCTTGGCTTTCTATAAAGGAATAATTTCCTCACCAATAAATAAAGGATTTTTTAAAGTAGAACTGTTGTTATTTAATGTTATATGTACTAAAATTATCAAGTAAACAAGTAGTTACCTATTTGAATGGCTATGAGATATAATGCTTTAATGTATTGTTCAAAGATATCTGATACAATGACTCTAGTTTCTAACTAGCATACATTTGGGTAACTGAAAATAATAGATTACTTTTAATATTGCTTCTACCCCTGAAATGATAAAAAATTCAGTGATGGTAGAACAATATTACCTAAACAATGAGATTCTTCTGTACTCTGGAACTCTTGTGTCCTGCTCTTGATTGCACTCCTCAAGATGTTATTAAGTTTTTCTTTAAAAAGGCATGCTTAAATAAATTTGAGAAACACTATAAAGACATATATTATAGCCATCTCCTAGAGAGTCATTATGTATATCAGTACACTACATTTTTAAAAAATACGTAGTGTTTCTCAAGCTAATTTGGCATGGTATATAATATCTTTTTAAAAGATTTTTATTAAAATATACTTAATAGATAATATTATATTAGTTTCAAGTGTACCCCATAGTTATTCAACATTTATATACCTAGAAAAGTGATCACCATGATAAATCCAGCAATCATCTGACACTGTAGCATGCTATCACAATATTATTAACTATATTCCTATATATGCATATGCATATCCCCATGACTTATTTGTTTTATACCTGGAGATTTGGACCTCTTATTTCCCTTCACCTTTCACTGCCCTCTTTTAAATTTTTCAATTACAATTGACATTCAATATTATTTTATATTAATTTTAGGTGTACAGCATAGTGGTTAGATGTTTATATATTTTAAGAAGTGATCTCCCTAACTAGTGTAGTACCCACCTGGCACCATACATAGTTATTACCATATCATTGATTATATTCCTTATGCTGTACTCTACATCCCTATGACTACTCTGTAACAACCAATTGGTACTTCTTAAACCCTTTGCCTGTTTCACCCTCCCTCTCCGAGCCCCTCTCCCATCTGGCAACCATCAAAATGTTCTCTGTATCTATGAATTTATTTCTGTTTTGTTTGTTTTGTTCTTTATATTCTATATGTATGTGAAATCACATTGGTTCTGTTTTCCTCTGTCTGACATACTCCACTCACCACAATATCTTCCAGGTCCATCCACGCTGCTGCAGACGGCAAGAGCCCATTCCCTGTCATGGCCGAGCAGTGTTCCATTGTATGTACGTACCACCTCCTCTTTACCCATCATCCATTGACAGACACCCAGGCTGCCTCCATATCTTGGCTATTGTAAACAATACTGCAATGAACATATGGATGTACATGTCCCCTACAAGTAGCATTTTGTGTTTCTTTGGATAAAAACCCAGAAGTGAAATTACAAATCCTTCTTTGTCACTTGTTACAGCTTTTCTTTTAATGTGTTTTTTGTCTGGTATAAGTATGGCTACCCCAGCTTTTTTGTTTGTTTTCATTTTCATGAAATATCTTTTTCCCATCCCCTTACTTTTAGCTTGTTTGTGTCTTTCAATCTGAAGTGAGTCTTGTAGGCAGCATATGTAAGGGTCTTGTTTTCTTATCCATTCAGCACCCTATGTCTTTTGATTAGAACATTTAATCCATTTACATTGAAAGTAATTGTTAATATATATATATGTATATATATATAGTTATTGCCATTTTATTATTTATATTTTTTATCTTTTTTTCTTTTCTTTTTGTCTTAAAGAAGTCTCTCTAAGATTCCCTGTAATACTACTAGTTTGGTGGTGATGACTACCTTTAGCTTTTTCTTGTTTGAGAAGCTTTTTATATGTCCTTTGATTTTTAAATGATAGCTTTGCTGGGTAGAGTAATCTTGATTGTAGATCCTTGCTTTTCATCACTTTGAATATTCCCTGCCAATCCCTTCTGGTCTGCAAAGTTTCTGTTGAGAAATTAGCTAACGATCTTATGGGAGCTCCCTTATAAGTCCCTAGTTGACTTTCTCTTGCTCTCTTTGTCTTTTGTTGTTGTTGTTGTTGTTGTTGGTATGTGGGTAGTTCCCTGGCTGGGAATCTAACCCAGGCCACAGTGTTGACAGCGCAGCACCGAAACCTTAAGCCACTACACCACCAGGGAGCTCCCTCTATTTGTCTTTTAACCTTTGCCATTTTAATTATAATGTGTCCTGGTGTGGGCGTGTTTGGATTTATCTTGTTTGGGACTCTGTGCTTCTTGGGCTCGTGTGTCTATTTCCTTCACCAGGTTAGGAAAGTTTTCAGTCATTATTTCTTCAAATATGTTCTCAATCCCTTGCTTTCTCTCTTCTCTAGTACCCATATGATGCAAATGTTGGTATGCTTGATGTTGTTCCAGAGGTCTCTTAAACTATTCTCATTTTTTTTTATTATTAGTTTCAGGTGTACAAAATAACATAATGATTAGACATTTACACATCTCACAAATGATAACCCCCAAAAGTCTGCTACCCATCTGACACCTTACATAGCTATAATAATACAATTGTTTTATATTCCCAATGCTGTATATCTTCATATTTAAATTTCTTTTCTTTTTTATGCTGTTTCGATTGAGTATTTTCTGCTACCTTGTCTTGTAAATTGCTGATTCTCCTTTACCTACTCTGCTGGTGATTCCTTCTAGTGCATTCTTCATTTCAGTTATTGTATTCTTTACTTCTGTTGGACTCTTTTATGGTGTCTATGTCCTTTTTAATGCTTGCTATCTTTTTGTTGACATTCTTACTAAGTTCTCATCCTTAAAACAACTCCTTTGAACTCTGTACCTGGTAAGTTAGTTGCCTCCATTTTGTTTAGTTCTTTTTCTGGACTTTTATTCCTGAGCTTTCATTCGGGACGTGTTTCTTTGTTTCCTCATTTTTGCTGCCTCTCTGTGTTTGTTTCTATGGTTCAGGTAGATCTGCTTCATCTCCTGGTCTTGCCAGGTGGCCTTATGTAGTAGGTGTCCTGTGAGGCACAATGGCACAGTCTCCCTTGTCACTTGCATGGGATGCTCCAGGAGTGTTCCTTGTGTGGGTTGTGTGTGCTATCATGTTATAGTTGAGCTTTGATTGCTATTTGCATGTCAGTGAATGGGACTGACCCTTAGGCTGACTAGCTGTGGGGTTTGACCATATCCACAGCTTATGGGGTGGTGTGCGTGGGGCTTACCCAACCGAGTGAGATTCTTCCTACTGGGCTCTGGTGCCTGTTGAGACCACTCTTTGGGTGAGCTACTCATGGGGCTAATTGGCTGGTGCTCTGCTGTGGTCTGAAGCCAACCTCTAAGTATGGTTCGAGGCCTCTTGGGAGGCCTAGGTCACCTACTACCTGTAACTGACTAGGGACTACCTGTACAAAGTGATCCATGGTTGTTTGCTGCCTATGCTAAAGTTGGAGGCATGTGGGAGAGGCCTCCCTGAGAACTGAGATCAGCTGCCACCAGTACCAGGCCTGGGGTAGTGCCACAAAAAGCCAAGACACCCTGAGGTCTAATGCCAGCAGTCAGCTCCCTTAAGTTCAGCTGCTGCTAAAGCCTCTTGTGGTATGCTAGTTGGGTAAGGTAGGGTCTCAGGGAGTCACTAAAGTAGGAAGAGTTGTGTTTACCAGGTTAATGTAGATTCTGGTTTGGTACCACTGCTGAACCTGGAGCTACTCAGCAAAAGCTTCAGAGCACATCAAGGCCAGTCACCACCTGCTTGAAACCTTCAGCCTCCCATAGTTTTCCAAGAAAGAGTACAATGCAAGCAGTGCTGGTTACTCACTGAGAAAGTGCTTCTGGTTTTGGGCAAGTTATGTAGGGTGGGAGTAGCAGCAGAGCTCATCAACCCAATTCAGATTTAGATTTGGCTGTGTGGGGGTATTCAGGGCAGGAGGAGGACCCCACACAGGGAAAATGGCGAATATTCATTCAGTCTTGGCTCTAAAGCCACACAACTCAGTCTCTTCTTGTATGTCTCCAATGCTCCACGAGCACTGTTCCTCTTCTGGAACCCAGGGTGAGTGTCTGTAAGCAAGGGAGGCTGTGTGTGGATCCTTTAAGAGGACTTCTAGGTTTCCTACAGCCTTCTGTCCCATGGAGATGGTTAGAATCCCCATTGTTTTTCACAACTAGATATTGTGGGGGCTTCTCTTCCTGGCACCAGTAACCCCAGCTAGGGAGCTTCACATCTCTGGGGGGAACCTCCACAGTTGAGGTATTCCTTCTGATTCTCAACTGCTACATGGAGGTTTGGTGTGGTCCCTTTCTGCATCTTTGCCCTTCCTACTAGTCTCAATATGGCTTACTTCTTCTTTATATCCTTAGTTATAAAATTTCTGTTCAGCTAGACTTCAGATGGTTCTCCAGGTTGACTGTTCTATAATTTAGTTGTAATTTTAATGTGTTTACGCAAGGAGGCAGACACAGCATTTATCTTCTTCACCGTCTTGAATCTTCCTATCTTTTTTTGGTGGTGGGTAGTTCCCTGGCTGGGAATCGAACCCAGGCTGTGGCATTGAGAGCACTGAAGCCTAGCCACTACACCACCAGGGAACCCCTAATAATATCTTTTTTTAAAGGAATGAATAGTAATATCTTTTAGAACTAGTGTTCCTGGGAGCAGACTTGGGGAAATGCAGCTCTGGAAGTTTGTTATTGGTGATACCCTCCAGTCATGTCAGATTGCTCAATGTTGATAAAACCATTGAGACTGGAGTATGAGGGCCGTGTGGAAATTATCCAGCCATGTAACATGAAAAATAGAGTATTTATGGCTGGATACTTTCCAGATAGCCCTTCTATGTGGCAAGTTCATGTCACAAAACTTACGGGTTGGTTACAGCTTCTACTCTCTTGATTTCAATGTGATCTGAAGCCTGACATGACATTGATACCCCACTCTTACAAAAGATCTGCTGGGCCTTTGTGATACAGTTTTCTACTTTTTGGTCTATTAAGCATTATTTGCCAGTGTATTGCTAAGCTTGCTATAGTCTGTGATAGCTTTTAGTACTAAAAATGACCATCATATATATCCAGCCAAGAAATACTTACAATATAGCATAGATCTTGAATCATGATGGTAAGTAATAGTAGACCAACTAACCTGAAAGAAGCAGTTAAACTCAGTGCTGGTGCTTGTAAGCAGGAATACTGAGCAAAGGTAGATCCACAACTATGTATTTGATAATACTTTACATAAGAAACAACTGTGGGAAGTTCCCTGATGGTGTAGTGGCTTAAGGTTTTGGCGCTGGTGCTGTCAGCGCTGTGGCCTGGGTTCGATCCCCAGCCAGGGAACTACCCACATACAAAAAAAAAAAAAAAAAAAGTTAAAGAAATGACTGCAATTATGTTCACACTTGACTAGGACATCTAAGGTCCCTTCCAATTCCTTATTCTCTCATCGGATTAAGAAATACAGTGTTTTAGATGTGCATAAACTTCATGGTTTCATTCCAGAGTTGCTGTCATACATATTACAAGCAAGTCAGTTAACCTCTTTGGGCTTCAATTTCCTCCTCTGGAAGACGAACACATCATATTAGAGGGTCTTCAAGATACACATATCCTTCAATTTTAAAATTCAAACATTCTATTGTTATTCTTACATAAATCTCTTCAAAGTAAAGAGTAGCTATTTTTTGGAGAAAATAGAAACCAAATCCCAGAATAGCTAAGCAATTTGTCCATGTTTTGTAGAAGATTTCAAAACCAAGCCTTCTGAATCCTTGTCTGATGTAGTTTCCATATTATCTACTATAGTGCCACATATATTCAAAACTGTTTAAAATACATTAAACTAACAGTTTTAAAGTTTTTCTTTGTAGTCAGATATTTATTTTAAAATATTATTATTAAATCAACTTGAAAATATAATTTTTTTAAACTCAGCAAAACAAAAACATAATCCTACTACCTGACCTAATTACTTTCATTTATTTTATTTTATTTCAGCTGTTACACATCTGAACAAAGTCATACACATTATAAAGCATCAAATTAGTATTTATAGTAATTTTATTACCACTGGCTATACTATTATAACATCAGTTCCTGGGTGCTAGCACTCAATCACATGGGTTGAGGGGAGGGGGGAAAACCTGCCAATTACATGTACCTGTAGGTTCGTGTAACTGGCAAAGACTACATAGGACCCAAAATGATATCCCTTTGCTATGATACCCCTTTCTCCTTATATCTGGCTTGTGGTTAGAATTATTTCTCTGGTTTTTCTAAGAAAGATAAGGAAAGAGACTTTTGGAAATCAGTGGTAAGATACTATAACCTGGGGTTGGGGAGAAAAATCCTGGAGATATTTTCTGGCTTAATTCCTTTAATAAAGTTTTCACCTTGGAATAGCCCAAAGGAGTGAGCAGCAGACAGAAAGGTTACCATGGAAAGGGGGAGGATTGGGCAGCAACAAACCCGCAGTGGCCAGAGAGAGAAGGCTCTGGATGGTGGGATCCTGAGCACACTCCAGGAAGAGGGAAGGAGTTGTCTGTGGGGGAATCAATAAAAGTGGTGCTGAGAGGAGTTAGAAGAGTGTCCTTGGTCAGCTTGTCAATTTTTCTCTGCCAGAAAGCGCCTGATGGGAACCACAGGAAATATCATCATAAGCCAAATTAATCACCATCTATCAAGGTGAAAGAGCAAAATATAATGATATTAGCATAATTTCTAAACATGAGCCAAAACCCAAGGATAGGTCAAGCCAGAGCTAGGACTGAGGAAGTAGTCTAGGTTACTAAACATTACACAGACCTTCAACTTGGGCTGCAAACTGTTTAGGCAAGTAAACTGTTCACCTGTAGACATGTAATTTAAGAAAATAATTTAGTGCTTTAATTTAGGGATGTTTCATTCTTTATAAGTAGCATATAAGTCATCCCTAATTCACCAATTAGAGCCATTTGAATGTAAAAACTGATGATGGATGATCATCCACTTAAAAATTAAATATATAGAAATAATAACCATAAAAGATAATATGATAATATTAAGATCCAAATAATTCATTGCAACATTCATAAACTAAGATTATTTGTCTAGCTCAAGAAATTGAATTTACCCAGTAAAAGGGTAAAACTCTACTTGGTTGATAAATAGTATTCTCACTGAAGAAAAACTATATACAGTATTATAAAAAATACTTACAGAAATCCTTATGTTGCTGTGTTTATGAGTGTAGATCTATTCTTAATATCTTTGAGACACATTATTCTTGAAATAAATTCTAATAAAAATTAGTTCATATGTCAAAATTCTTGTTTAGCTACAAACTTAGAAAAGAGAATCTTATCTAAATGCAACTATTTAACTGACCAGGATGAACAATAGCTGGAAATTAAATTAACCACATAATATGGTTAAGGTAATCAGTGGAGCTGGAGTCACAGATCAAGAAGAAAAAGAAAAATGTTAATAATATGGAATAGAATTATACACTCTTGAATTCAATTTGCCAAGCTACAGGCATTCACCAGAGCACAAATCCATTTATAAGCCATACTTGCTCATCTTAATAATATTTTATTGACTTACACATTTTCTCCTTTTGTCTATTTCCTCTCTCTTACACTCTCTGAGATAAAAATTAAAAATTGTTTTCTTAAATATTTGATAAAATATTACATTTTAAAGAAGCAAAATATAAAATTCCTTTTTAACTAAACTGTGTTAAAATATGCGTGTGTGGTTATTAACAAAAATTACAAGGGAATAAATAAAAATGAAATAATTGTATTCGAACAATGAGATGACAGGCTTTCTTATCTTGTCAATATTCCTAATTTTATATTGCTTTTACAAAATAAAAAAAGACACAACTATATTGCACAACCTTGTGAATATACTAAAAATCATTAAATTAGACACTTTGAAGTGGTGATTTTACGCCATGTGAATTATATATCATTAATAAATAAATAAGCAACCTGGAGTAATGGATGAACTGGAACTGAATTGTGGTTATCATAGATCAGGCACTCAATGTATTTCCAATTCTGAAAAATAACTACTTGAGAAAGTTGGGTTTGGAGAAATGCCTAGATGTTTCCCGCCAGGATGAAATGTTTAAATCTGAAGTCTAAAACCTTAAAGGAGAAGTTATACTAATATTAGATATTGCTTCCAGATCATCTCCATTTGTTTAATCTCTCCTAAACAATATGAAACTAAAATTTAATGTTTTCATTTTATTTTATTTCACCAGTTTTAAAAACTTTCTCTCTCCCAAACAGTATTCAGGTATTATTAGTGTTCCAGTTTTACTAACATCTCTTCTCTCTCTCAATTTCTTTTGCTTCATTTCTGACAAACAATATTCAGCTAAAAATTAGCATAATAATTCCATTCATATTTTCTCTTTCCCCTACTTGCAACTCTTGTGTACTTTTGAATGCTGTTTCCCTCATTATGTCTCTCTAGTCACTTTTTCTTTGCTCCTTCTTTCCCATACAAATACCATCATATTTATTTTTTGGTTAATTAACTTTCCTATACTGTTAACTTTTCCCTAACCATCTCTTGATCTCTTTGTCACAATAAAAACCTGACTATCTCCTGACCTCGTAGGTCTTGTTAAGGGAAGGAAGAAATTCCTATCTCACTACCAGGAAAAGGAGCTGACATTTTCCTGGCTTTCCCAGGGTTTTCAGATTATGATTCTCTTTTGCTTCTCTGAAGTTCACATCCTCTTAAAACATTACTCTCTCCCCATCCTCATCTCTGCCTTTTGCTGACCTTCATATCACACTCTTAAAGTGATTAAAGATTTAGGCACAGTATTATATATATTTCTCTCTGTTCTGAGTCTTATTGTGGGTTACCTTTATTGTCTAAATAGGGTAGTAATACTAGCTTTTAAATTCCTTGACACCCTCCACTGCAACTACATGTTTTTATGGCCTCATCCTAGATCACATCACTCACATGGCTCTCTACCCACAGATCTCAGACTGAGACCAGTCTCTATTCTTTCCAGATCTCCTACTCTACTTCTCTTTGAATTTGCTCTTCCAACTTCTAAAGAGCACTAATGTTTTTGACCATGCCCCTCTAGTCTGTTAGCTCCTTGCTGGTTTTATTGTTTTTATCTTTTCCTTGTCAAGTTTGGTTTATGAGGTTAGTTGTTTCAACCACTTTCTTACTAGCACTCCTTCCACTCCACTGACCTTAATACACTGCCATCCCCTGAAGGTGGATCAAGCCAAATCATCTGCTTTTTCCGATCTGCTCTTGGGCTGCCTAGAAAATTGTGTAACCGTGCCTTCCAGTTTGCTGCATTATTTATTATTTCTAGCCTCAGCTAGTTGGCTCACTTACCCACTTCCTAAAGTAGCTATGTCAAACATTCACTACTGTCCTCCAGCCACTACTCCGTGCCATCTTCCTCTCTCCCAGATGACCAAATCTTATAAATTTTACAGCAAAAATGGAGGATGTGATGTCTGGACTCCATCACAGCTCTCCTTTTCATTCTACATTCAGCAATCTTTTCTTCTCATATCAGCAGATACCCAAAGTTTTCCAAAAGCATCCCTCTACCTATCTTTTTACTATGAGATTTTGCTCCTTAAATTTACTCCATAAGCCTCTCTTTCTTCAATTTATCTCCCTACTTCTTCTTTCTCTAAAAACATGCTCAGATTTTCTGCATCTTAAAAACGTATCCCATAATACTGCCTTCCTACAAAACTATAGCTCTTCAATTTCTTTCATCCTCAACTTCCTGACTCTTCTATTTTTACTATATTTTCTTAACTCCTTTCAATCCTCAAGATACTTGCTTTACCTAATTTCAAGGAACCTATACTCAGTAATGTTTATAGTGGCCTCCTAATTTTCAATCCCAATGGCTCTGTAAAACTTCTCTATTTGAATTCTTTAGTAAATTGGATACTGTTTACAACAACCTACTTGAATAGAATTCTCCCTTCCCTTGAATTACATGCTATCATTCTCTTCTAATTTCTCTGCTGCTTCTCTGCTGCTACTCAATGAAGGTATCTCTTAATGTGGCTGTTCATTTAAATATTCAGGTTTCTACTGTTTCTTTCTTGACATTTTTTCTACACACTGCTTACACATTCATCCACTTTGGTGACTTTTAAAGTGTATAGTTTAGGAGTTTAGGTATACTCACATTAACTTGCATGACTAAAACTCATACTCTGTTAGGCTCTTGAGCTATTTTCCTGCTTGAGTCCACTCCTACCTCTTCGGAGTGTACTTTCTCTTCAAAAACTGTATCTTTGTTTCACCTCTAAAAAACAAATCAAAAAAACCCCTCTGATACCCTTTAAACAACAACTTGCCATTTTCCCTTCCCTGTACTGTAGCCCCTGGCAACGACCATCCTACTTTGTTTCTACGAATTTGACTCCTTTAGAGCATAAGTGAGATCATACAGTATTTTTCTTTTTGTGATCAGCTCATTTCAGTTAGCATAATATCCTCAAGGTTTATTCATGTTGCAGCATGTACCAGGATTTTCCTTTTGTTTTTAAAGGCTGAATAATACTCCACTATATGTATATACCACATTTTGTTTCCGTTCATCCTTCGATGGACATTTGGGCTGCTTCTACTTCTTGGCTATTGTGAATAATGCTACTATAAACGTGAGTGTGCAAATACCTTGAGACCCTGCTTTCAATTCTTTTGTATATATATGCAGAAGTGGGATTGCTAGATTATATGGTAGTTCTATTATTAATTTTTGACGAACCACCATACTATTAACCTTGGTCACTTTAATTACCACATATATGCAGCTAACTTCTACATCTATATTTCCTGCCCCAATCTGTCTCCTGAAATATATAAAGATATGGATCTACAAAGAAAGGGAACATGTTTTATTTTTTTTTAATCCCCCATATTTCCCAGTATTGGGTACCTAGTATATTCTAAATAAATTCCTATTTAAAAGAGTATGCCTTTTGAATTCTGTGTCTAACAAAAAACTCCTAGGAGAGTCTAATATTTTTTCTAGCAATTATTGCATAATTCAGGATGAATCACCATTGTAAGCTAAATGATAGGCACCTTTCAATACATTTATCTATCTGCTTATAATACCTACCACTGCTTTGCACACATTAGGTATGGTTAATAAAATTATCTCAAATATTAATTAAACTGAGAGTAGCAGTGGCCCAGTATTGAAATGATTGCACATTTTTTCTTTCTTATTTCTAAATGAAAATATCAAGGAAAACAAGAGGAGAAAATAAGGAATTAATATGTCATTACTATACTCCTACACATATTTTAGGATAAATGCAAATGTATGGCCTATGTACTGGATGAATTTAATTCTGATCATATGACCTCAGTAAATAAGAAACTGCCAATAAATTTTTTGGTAAAGCTTAGCAAATTTATAATGTCACCAAAAAGCAAAGATTAAAAAAAAAAATCCTTGCTGGAGGTTATGGACACTCATCATTATTATTTATGAGATTATAGAACATTTAAAATAATACTCTGAAATCATATTGAAACTAAAATTAGACTTAGATTTCTATTGGAAAAAAATGCTATGCAACACCAAGGTGACTGAAGGCACAAAATTTAATCATTGCTTAAGACAATGAGGCACTTTTCTCTCTTGGTAGTAAATACAGCTTTAAAACTTCCAGTAATTTCTGCCAACTCAGAACGCTGAGAAAGTAAGTCACTGTCTTCATAGGAAGGAGAAGAAAAAGAGGACATTATCAACAATGCAAAAGGAATGCAGAGTGGCAATGGCTCCAAGTGGACCTGGCAGACTGTGAACACTGGAATCACCAAGGAAACTAGGAGCTATGAGACGGCAAAGGGCTGAGTGAAATGCCTGAAGCTCATTCTGTGGTTTAGCTTTTAAAAAACAAATGAAAACTCATGAGATGCAAGAAGAATTTAGTTATTTTGAAGAGTCACTCAAATACTGGTTGAATTAAGAGACAGCTGTAGCTTAAATGAATAAAAACACAAACATTTTTTTCAGTTCCTCTGATTAAGTTTAACCCACTCCTAATTTATAAGATTCAGTTTTCAGAGTTCCACAAAATGATAGAACTCAGAATTTGAGTTCCTGATCAGAATGGGATCTCAGAATTTGTCAAGTACAAATCCCTCCCTTTTATGATGAATCCTGGAGTGATTGAGTTAACCCTAGGGTAGTGTAACACCCACAGTTCATGGGAAAGCTGAGACTCCAACAAAGGCCTCTTGACTCTTGGTTCAGAGGTATTAGCACCATACAGCATTATAGAACAATCAGTTCTCAGTTGCTAGTCTGTATAATTCACAGGTTGGGAAAAGTGACTGTTAAAATGCAGATTTCCAAGCCCCTTCTCACAAATTCTGATTCAGTAGATCCAGGGTGAGATACAGAAAAACCACCTTTAAGTGCAGAGCTACTATCTATGATGCAATATTAAGCAAATGTCAGAACATTTTCAACATCTGGCTTAAAAAAGGCAAGTATGCATATAATGAAAAGAAATCAAAGCCTTGAGGACTATCTGAATGTAATTGGGAGAAAGGATAATCTAGGCACTTGAGCAAACTAAACTTTGAAGATAATCATATTTACTCAGAGAGACTTACCTTGCAGCTGCGAGGTAAATTAAAAGAATTCCTGCAGTAGAAAGTGTGCCTTAGTTTATCTATGTTAGCACAAAGTTAAGTAAACAATATCTCAAACTTGGATCCAAGGACGGCATTTTTGCTGGTATGGTCAGACATTCTCTAAAAAACTTTATACCTCCCCTTCGAAAAAAAAAAGTTCAATTACTTTCCCAACCCTAGCTGTTTATGACAGTATTAGCTAGTGGTTCTCAGATATTGTTACATGAGTATGGTGCATTCTCTACATAAATTGATCGTTCCACATTCAGAAAAATAGTTGATGTAATAAGTATAATTTTTATTAAGCTTCTTAAGAGAAAAATGCTAGCTAACCCAGTGAAATAATATTCAATGAAAAAGTACAGTATAAAGTAGGGTCATATTTACCATAAAGTTGGCTTTTTTGTGATGCATCCTGAAGAAATGCTTTATTTTTGTATTAAATATAGAATATAGGAGGGTCTAATAAAGCTTGTTGCATCAAAATTCATATTTATAAATAAAATAAAGACATTTTTATTTGGTTCACATAAAGTTTGTTTTATAAAGGACTCAAATATAGCTTTTCTTAGTTTTTCCATTCTGTATTTTAACCATTTGTTTTCTATATACTTTTTTTTTTGTAGTATGTGGGTAGTTCCCTGGCTGGGAATAGAACCCAGGCCGCAGCATTGACAGTGCCAGCGCGGAAGCCTTAAGCCACTACACCACTAGGGGACTCCTCTATATACTTTTTTAAGGTACAGAGCTTTTACATAAATAGTTACACTGTATTAGAAAGGTACTAAAGAGTCAACCTTAAGAAAATGTGAAGTGACTACTTGATTTAATAAAATAATTAAACAGAAACAGCAATGCCCACATTTGTGCTGAATCTCAAAAATCTGTTTTGTTTGTCTCTAACTTTTCTGGTGTTACCTATTGTATTAAAGCAAGGGGTAGCTGCATTAAACTTGCTTCCTGCACCCTCCAACCTCTCTTTATTCCTTACAGTAAAGAAATCTATATGTGAAGACTGGAATAACTGAGCCAAAATCAAGAGTATTCTGGCCACTGACATATCTCCATATTAATTCAGGTAATATTTATTGAGAATTATTGAGCATGGACAACATACACAGTGCTATGGAAGTAATGTGGGAGAACAAAATACGACTGTATTATGTATGCTTACTATTGTCTCTGCTCAATATTATGTATACTCTTGCAGTCAAGATACATAAATATAAAAAAATTAAAGCTGAAGTACTCAATCTTTTAAGACCCATCACAGATGTCAAGAGTTGGACTACCACAATGCAAAGGAAAGAAGCAAGAGAAACTACTGTGGAGTCAGAAGAGATTGACTTGAGCTATTGAATGATGATGGATTTAGAGGAGAGCAGAGGGCAACTTAGGTAATGACACAATCTAAGAAAAATATAAATAGAACTATACTGGAGAATTTTTATAGAGGAGTAGTGGGAAAAAGGGCTAGAAAGTTGAGCTGGAGCCAGATTATAAAACTGTGATGTCAGTCTTAGAAGCCTGACCCTACCATTACCTAATTTATTTTTAAATTTATTTTAAATTATAGTTGACATATTAGTTTCACATGTACAATATAGTGATTAGACATTTACATACCTTCTGAAATGATCACTATGGTTAAGTCTAGTACCCATCTGTCACTACACATTATTCTATTATTAATTGTAGTCCCTATGCTCCACATTAAAGCCCTGTGACTTATTCCTGCTACCTAATTTAGTTAAATTAATCAATTTATTGGCTGTTCTTTCTCAAATGATCAACACTGGGAGATGTTAAACCTTTATCAAGATTGATTGCAATTTTAGAAACTCTACAAGAAAAGTCAGAAAGATTGAAATTATTTCTCCCTATGGTTGAGCTCGTAAAGATTATTTAAGCATTGTTTTACTTTCCATAGCACTGTTCTCAATATATACTGTGAAGGCAAAATGAGGTTATTTATTGAAGGTTCTTTGAGCACATAGGGCCAGAAGAGCTACAGAAAGTGAAGGTGTAGTTATTTTTTCTTTTCTTTTTATTACATTTTTAATTGTGGTAACATATACATTACAAAATTTACCATTTTAACCACTTTTAACAAGGTGTAGTTATTTTCATATCCACTATTTCTCCTGACTATTACCTATTACGCTAATCTCTTTGGAAATGAAACACAGTTGGCTGTCACCTTCTGCTTAATAACCCTTCACACAGCTGAAACTGCTATTCTCCACAAGTATCTCAAGCAGATTTTTTTAAAGAATTGCCTGAACTATAAAATAGCAATCTAGGGCTGTGAGTCAGCATTTCACCTACACACAAAATCAAAATGATTTAAAATGGGAACCACATACTCTTTTTGAGACATATATATACCTCATTGGAGAAGTTCTGAGAAAATTGGAGTTTGCAAGTTTATGAATAGTTTATTACATTTCAGTAAGTGTACTGTGAATCAATAAAGCAAAAGTTAAGGACTAAGAGTTTATTACCATGCCAGTTATTGATTTTCAAGGTCCAAAATAGAATAGTGTAGGAAGAATATAGAAAAAATAGGATTTCTTTGTGATAAAAATTTAAAGTGTCTAAAAAACACAGAACTAAAAAATTTATTACACATAAAGAATTTTCAGCAGCTATTTAAGATGTTTATTCAAATTAATTTCTTCATCTTTTTGGTAATTAGAAATATTATTTGGTTTTTACTCTTTATCTATTTAAATCACATCAGAAGAGTTTGTAAAAATAGAATACTATCTTTTATTGCTTCATTTATTCTTTCAGTTTCTTATATATTTTCTTCTTGCCTTTGAAAAGTCTACCTAATTAGCTGTCTACCTTATGTCACTGTTTTAGTCAGTTCCAGCTGTCTTAACAAAATACCAGAGACTGGGTGGCTTAAATATAAATTTATTTTCTCACTGTTTTAGAGGCTAGAAGTTTAAGATCAAGGTGCCAGCATGGTCAGTTTCTCGTAAGGGTTCTCTTCCTGGCTCCCCTCTCACTGCATCTTCACATGGTAGGGAAAGCTCTCCAGTGTCTCTTCTTACAGGTTACTAATCCCATCACAAGGGCCCCACCCCATAACCTTATCTCTACACACTATCCTATTGGGGAACTTCAACACAGGAATGGGGGGAGGAACACAAACATTCACTAATAGAAAAAAATGACACTGGCTCAAAATTCGTTTAGTAGATAATATGGAAACAAGCAAGTGAACCTGTTTTCAAATAATTTCAGTAGAAAGCTTCCCTTTATCTTCCTTTTATAGAAGTCTAATTCAACAAGAAAGGAACTTAACTAAAAAATCATGAACACTAATTTCATGAAGCACTAACTTTTAAAAACCAAAGACAAAAAAATGAGACATACGTTGTTTTTATAAAAAAATTGAGAAAGAGTATTAACTCATTGGTGTATTAAATAAAAACATCCCCCATATCTTTAAGAACTCAAGATTCTTAAAATCATTTCAAACATTTGGATATCCCTGGAAAGTAATAATTTAATGCACGATAACATTTTTATAGTATATTTTCATAGATATTAAAAGGAATAGTAAATTGCATATTCTTTAGTCCAAAATATAAAAAAACTGAAATAATAAAACAAAATTTGACAAAATTATAATTGGTTTATGCTGGATTTTACCTAATAAAAATACAAATAGTTATGTTTATTACATACCACATACATTTTAAGGTATAAGAAATATATATATTTGATTGCACAAAACTCAAAGTACTTAAATACAGCTAAGAACAGTTCCACCAGGGACATAAAGTGGATAGAAGGCAGTTTTCAAAATCTTGAGTCAAAGTGTAGAGGAAAGCAGAACGAAAGGTGACTGAGATGCAGAGTTTAGGGACTGGCAAGGTCGTCCAATTAGTAGGCTGCAGAGTTATGGATAGAACTCAGGATTGTCTTGTCTGAAAATGTTGCAGATCAGTGTATTCAAGAAGAAAGGGAAGAAACTCTAATTACAGTCCAGTTTGTTTTTTTTTACCAGAAAACAACCATAGTAACTAACTTGTAATTTTTCAGAACTCAATTAGGTGTGTGTATGGTCCATTGGTGTCCAGCTTTAACACCTGCCTGTTCCCATAAGTGCCATGTTCAACCACCACTCCAGCCTCAGCACACTTGCTGTTAGCAGCTAATTCTTTTTCACAAAGAGTCACAAATTGGGAATAAAGTTCTAACCCTTCTTCTTTTCCAGAGTTAGAGTGATACTGCATATTTCTTCCTTTTACTTTTCCCCCAAGAGTGGCTTGAGGGATGATAAGGATGTTGCCAGGTAGATCCAGGATAGAGACGTACTTGCCATTTTCTGTTTCACTTAATTTCACATTTAACAATGTATTAACTGGATGGGGAAGAAAGGGAAAACATTTTGAAGTGAAAAACAAATGAAGAAAAAAAATGAAGAAAACCAACTATTTTCTAGTCAGCAAACCATTTAAAATCCAGTTTGTCAGCTCATGCTTCTTTTTTTTTTTTGGTCATTCCCTGGCTGGGAAAGCACCAAAGCCTAGCTACGACTCCACCAGGGAATCCCTCATGCTTTTTATTCAAAGTCTCTGTTTAGATTTTAAAAACTGTTTCACTAAGCTAAATGATCTAAATATGAAAAACAAAGCATATTTCATGCAGATAATGGCAGTGATTTAAATGTGACTTGGCAAGTATGATCTCCTAACAATTAAGTTCATCCAAAAAATACTAAATTAATTGTATACTGGAACCTCAAAATATTGTTGCCACAAGGAATACATGAAATTTTGTCTTCTTGTTCCTTTTCATATTTCTTAAGTAAATCTCTTTAGAAAAAGACCCTGACAAATCCTCTTCACACCAAATTCTGCTTTATAACAAAGAATATTAATAAAAACCTAGTGCATTTATTATTTTAAACTTAATTGCTGAAAGCTCTAAGCTGAGACAAAGGTTCCAGGTTCAATCACCTTATTAACCAGATGATTTTATAATTTCATAACTTCAATGTCACTATTAATATATTCTAATCATTTTACAAATCTAACCCATGGGAAAAGAGTAAAGGTGAAAGCAAGAATTAGCAGAAATTCATTGTTAAAACTGAAAAAGTAAACAAAAGTACTGGCCTTACTGTCATATACGAGGTCTGACAATTAAGTTTGTACACCTGCCACCGTGCACTTAAGTTGGCGGCACTGTACAAACAACTCGGTAAGGATTCATAACCTTGGTGTATCTGTGTCTCATAGCTGTGTTTGCGTCGATATGTGGTGATGTCTTGCTGAGAGGTGTTCATTATTGTTGCTGCATGTTTTTGTATGCTGCCGTGAGAATATGGGAGCTTGAATTAGAGTAACGAACAAATATTCAGTATCTTGTTAAACTTGGCAAGAGTGGAAGTGAAATCAGGGACAGGTTAGTCCATTTTTAATGGGGATAATGCCATGAAGAAAACAAGTGTACAAATGGATTAAACGTTTTTCTCAGAGGAGTCACTGATGAAGATAGGTCAGGGTGGTCAGACTGATGAAAACATTGTAAAAATTCATTAAATTGTGGGTAAAAATCAACAGCTGACTGTGAGGGATACAGTTAGGAAAATCTTAATTGAAAATCTTTGCAGGAGACAGGTGTTTGTAAAAATGGTCCCGAAGAAGCTCTCCAATGAACAAAAGCAAAGGAGAGTCCAAGTATGCCAAGACCTTTTGGAGAGGCAAGAAGATGTTTTAGGCCATGTCATCACTGGTAATGAAACATGGGTGTACAATATGACCCTGAAACAAAGCATCAAGGTGCACAGTGGAAGTCAGTTAATTCTCCATGACCATAAAAGTTCTGTCAGTCCAAATCAAGAGTCAAAATGATGTTGCTAACCTTTTTTGATATCAGAGGGCTTGTTTATTATTAATTTGTATCAATTGGAGAAACAGTCAACCAAGCTTTTACTATTTGGAAGTGTTCTAACGTGAAAATGTTAGACGAAAATGACCTGAAATTTTCACCAACTCATGGCTCTTGCATCACAACAATGCACCAGCTTACATGGCACTGTCTGTGAGGGAGTTTTTGGTCAGTAAACAAATAACGGTATTGGAACACCCTCCCTACTCACCTGATCTGGACCCCAATGACTTTTTCTTTACCCAAAGATAAAGGAAATATTGAAAGGAAGACATTTTGATGACGTTCAGGTCAAGGATAATATGATAGCTCTGATGGTCATTCTAGAAAAAGAGTTTCAAAACTGCTTTGAAGGGTGGCCTAGGCACTGGCGTCAGTGCATAGCTTCCTGTGGGAAGTAATTCAAAGGTGCCTGTAGTGATATTTAGCAATAAGGTATGTAGCACTTTTTCTAGGATGAGCTTACGAACTTAATTGTCAGATCTTGTACATACACCGAAGACATTTTTATGGCACTTAGGAAATTATATTCTTATAGCTAATAAGTGTCAAAATCATCATAAATATCTATGTGTGGCTAAAAATCTAAACTTAGAAAACCTTTACATCTCAACTTACACCATTTTCAAAACAATAAATAAAAGAAATGCCTACTGTGAATAGCCTTACCACCTCCCTACCTCTATAAAGGATACAACTAACTTCTGCTTATAAACATAGTCTTGAGAGGACAAATGGTAAAAGAAACTATATAAACCTCACACTCCTGCCCAATAATTAGGCTTGAAAAGTTATGCTTTCTGGTGGTATAGTCAATGCTTTCAATTACTACAGGTTCCATAGTAACCTAGTAAAAACCTGGCATGATGAACTCCCAAATGATTTCCTAAGGTATGCATTCAACACCACCAATTTTCACTTAACGAATACCTGTTTTGAAATACCTCTAATATTGTCTATTACAAATAGGACTTTGCTATATAGTCCTTATACAGCACTCCTTATTGATTGCTTCTAAGGAAACTGTAACTCTCCATAGCATTTTATTCTAATAGAAATCACTTTCTAGCTATCCAGGCCTCAGGCAGTAACATACTAAGGAGACAATTTTGGAATAACAGGCCAGAGTAAAGTACAATTTTTTGCACTTCGAAGCACACCTCCCTCTACTGGTTATAACTGAGAATTCAATTAATGCTGTTGGTATACAAATATCAGTATGTATAATTAAATATAACACAAATGAAAATGTCAATAAGTAGAATTAAAATGAGATAATGAATTAATGGCATGTCAGAAACTGAAAGATCCTAAGAGGTTATCAATCAAGTACCTCTAATGATGTATATTGGAAGTTAAGTTTTGATAGGTCCCTGGATCTCAGTCCAATTATACTGAAGATGAATTGAGGAAGATTCTGCAAGATTCTGATATCTCTATGCTAGCCATATTATTTCAGACTTTAACGGATATAACTGGCTGTTATGTTCCTAAGAGGACACAATTTGATTGGAAAGATCTGAATCCAGATAATAAGTATGAGATGGGATTAAGAGAATCCCATCACACTGGCTTACTTTGCCTTTTGGAATAGAGGGAAGTCCAAGCTAATGTTATCAATAATAGATGGATTTATTTTGCTTATAACACACACAAGCAGAATGTGATTCTTAGAGTTACAATTCTTTACTGAGAATCACAATACATAAAGCTTAGTGTTAGACTACGCACTAATAGAGTTAGGGTGGACTTCCTCAGTGTTTTTAATTCACCACAATCTTATGTATGTATTCAGTTTTTAAATTCACAACAATCTCATGCATGTATCCAAAATGAAGCCAGGAAGACATATAGGGAAGCAGAGAGGATTTGATTACTACAAAACAAAAGCAGCTTGGATGTGGTTGGTTCATTTCATCTTCTTATGATTAAGATCTTTTAAGAATATATGAAACAACTTTAGGAAGCCAGTCTTAAATCACAATGACAAAAATTCTCCTACTGTTATTGAAGATTTCTATTATACTTTTTTTATGGTTAATAAAGATTTAATTCAAGGCAAAATATTAACTCAGGAAAATGGATGGAATATCCAATACCCAAGCATTAGGTCGTGGGAAATCATCCTCTGTAACAGAAGCCCTCATTTCATTTTCTCCTTAAACCCTTCAAAGCTCCCTATTATTCTCTAAATTCAAATTTTAAACCATTACAGGTACTGGCTTTCTATCCTCACCCTTCTTAAGTCTAGTTTTCATCCTCTGACAAATTGTCAAACATGTTTGATGTCTCAGCATAAAACTCCCCCTAGGAGCTTTAGCCTTTCGTCCAAGCTGTTCTTCACAGGGCTTCCATTAGAGAAAACATTCACTCTTGAGTTCCACTAATTGAAGCTCTTCTAGGTTACCTTCTGCATGCTTCAACTACCCATTTGTGTAATTTATATTTCTTATTAATCAAACTTTTAGTAAGGTGCTGCCCTTACTAAAAAAAGAATATAACCTGTCCCCCCAATCTCAGGGATAGTGCCATTATTTCAGGCTCTTGGTTTGTTTGTTTGTTTTTAACATAATTATATCAAACACTGTCTTGAGACAGTATATGATTGGATTTGGTATATCTGAACCTTGTAATTATCAGAAGCAATGTGCAGTGCTCTGGACTGTCCTGGATGCTGGAAAGCGGCAGGCAGGTAAATTATTATCAGGGATGCCTGAACACTGACTCTGCTCTGTCCGTGAAGGAGGTGTGGATGTGAAGACACTGAGCTTTGTTCAAGAATCAGGAGGACCTTATATTTATACACATTTCCTAAAGGAAATGCATAAATGGTTAATGTAAACTCTCCCATAATAATGATGCAAACCTGAACTGTCTAGATTAGAAGAGACCTATAGCTTGCACACACAGTGTCACCTACATGCCTGTTAGAGACTCTGGGGGGGTAAGAAAACTATAATAAGAAATGCAGCATCTGTTTCTCCCTATGTGGCCACCCTGCTTCCAACAAGTCTCTGTATCCTTGGCTGAATCTCAGTGTGTTGTCTGTATGTGTGTGTATGCTCTTCTAAACCATTCTATAAGCCATCTGAAGTGCTGCAGGTATTTTAAAAGAATTCCACCACACTTGTTTACTTTAACTCTGAAACACGCAAATAGCTAAAGTCAACAGCAGTACACAGAGTTAAGTCATTTACAACTTGCATACCAGTACAGTTTAAGATTGTGCCTTTTGCCCCTTCTGGAAATTCATCTACGTATTGCAATACATTCTCACTGTTAAGAAAGAAACATCAAACACATACCCATTCTGGGAAGAAGTTCTTTATCAGCTCCCTTGAAAAAGCACACATAGATCACTAATCCTCTCTGAACCTATGATAAATCACCACAGTTCACACACTCAGATTAGAAAGGAAGTTCTATACAGAGATACAGAGGTAAGTGAATAAAATTTTATAACTGATAGATAACAAGGTTAAATGCAAAAGAGAGTTAAGTTTTTACAATTTTGATTTACAATACTGATTTCTTATATATGTACCATAAGCAAAATCATTTTTAATATTTAATCACCTCAGTTGTCATTTCTTTCAAAAATTAAGTTTAAAATATAGCCAAGAGCAGGGAAGACAAGTTTTACCTTCAGACATTTACTTCTAATAATAAACATTAGGACTATAAACTAGCCTCCTTCCTCTAAGTAAGGCTGACAGACTTAGAAACATTTAGTTTGCAGGGCTCTATTTATTCAACACCAAATGAATTCCCATTATACCTTATATGGCTGATGTATAAGCAACAGTGTGACATCATCACTCTTTATTTTTTCCTTATCCATTTACTTGCAGATCATGAAAATAAGGGTCTGATTCTATTTTAATAAACTCCAAGAAACTGTCTAATTATTTTTGTTACTATTAATGCTTTAAATAAACATAGTGATTAGGCCTTGGAAATTATATTTATGATACTAAGTTTGACATCATGAAGTTGTTACCAGGACTGTAAACTTACTTATTTTATGTAATGACTTGGAAATTTTTTTTTTTTGGTATGTGGGTAGTTCCCTGGCCAGGAATCGAACCTAGGATGCAGCACTGACAGCGCCAGTGACGAAGCCTTAAGCCACTACACCACCAGGGAACTCCAGAAATTTCTTTATTAGCTTTTATAGGATAGAGACTATATGGAAAAGAGACACTTAATAAATGAGTTTTATTTGCTGTTGAGTGAATCATTAAATTTTTTATTTTATAGATTAACCCTTGAGTCCAAGAGGTATTATTATGATTAAATGACTTAATATTTGTAAGGTGCTTAAAATAGTGCCTGGTTCAAAGTAAGAGCTATATAACTATTTATTAAATGAGTATGTAAAAATAAACTTAAGGGCGGAAGCACAATTTACATTTTCACTCCCAAAGCACTTTATATAGACTGTTTTGTACATGACAGGAACTCAATTTATCTGTTGGATGCATTTAAGTTCAACTGTATGTTACAGTCTCTATGTGTTATCCAAATTGTCTTCTATATAAATATAAATGCAGCTTTGCACTTACACCTGATATACCTGGAAAAGAAGCAATTTTTAAAAAGTGCAATTGTGCTTATGGAACAAGCAAGGGCCTCCAATGCATACTCATAATAAGGAGCTGGGAGGCTGAATGATAGTTATTTGTACTACTGCCCCAGGCCTCTCTACTGGGGATTATTTTAGCATGAGCCAAGATATCAAGCATATTCATATTTGGACACTTGCAATGTCATAATTAAGTATCTAATTATTTGCAGAAATAGATACCTGTTCTTTGCACTCACCACACTACTTCATTAAGGCATTTTTAGTTTATTCCAATAATAGATCTTAAGTTGTGACCTACAAATTCCACTCTTCAATTCAGATTCCCTTTCTTTTTTTTTTTTTTATGCGTGTAGTTCCCTGGATGGGAATTGAACCAAAGCTGTAGCGTTGACAGCGTCGAAGCCTTAGCCACTACACCACGAGGGAACTCCCAGATTCACTTTCTTTTGGTATAAAACATTTCAAATATATAGAAAAGTAGAGATAATTCTCATGGTTGCTTAAAAAAGTTCACCTCCCAAGAAAAACATTAACCTGTGATAGCAAAGTTCCGAATGAAACTAAGAACACACAAATTAAACTTCCATTTTTTTGACAATTAAACCAGTGTTTTCTTTAAAAATTAGAAATTTTAATAATAGAATAGGGAAGAGTATGCTTGAGGAAAGAATTTACTTTTTTACTATCTCTTTATACTAATTTAACCATGTGTGGGAATGAAAGCTTTAAAATAGCTTTTAAAGTTTAGGGAGTTCCCTGATGGTGTAGTGGCTTAAGGCTTCAGCTTCGGTATTGGCGCTGTCAGCGCTGCGGCCTGGGTTTGATTCCCAATCAGGGAGCTACCCACATACCAAAAAGCAAAAAAAAAAAAAAAAAAAAAAAAAGTTTATAAGGCAATTAGAAAAATAGGAAATTTCTTGGATAAGACTGAAATATAAAAGGAATAAAATTTCAAAATGTTAGCGAAATCAAGACCTCAAAACAAAGGCTATAACAAAAATAAAGAAATACGAATTTTTGAGAAAGAAAAGGGGAGGGGAAAATATAGGAATGTTTATGCTTATAAATATTCCCATGTTAGCAGAGGATAACACATTCTGATTTAAGACTATTGCCCACAAATAGTTTATGGGCAGTACTTGAAATAATGACTATGTGTTAAGGAATGCTAGACCTGGGGCTGTATTTAGCAGGCAAGGTGAGATGCTCCTACATTAAAGTTTCTGAGTACCTCTCAAAGTCTTTAATTATGAACTAGCTTTTTTTCTTCATTTCATCTTATTCCAAAAATAAGTCAGGGACCTCAAAAAACTTTTTGTTCGTCCTTGCATTGATTGAGAGTATGGTGTCTTAAAACGGCAAATGAATATGCAAGTAGAAGGAAAAATATGATTTTTTTTACACCTCATACCAATATGAAGTGTAAATGTTTTAAATTCTTTGGAGGAAATGTATTCAATAACAAGACGTTACTATATTATAAAAGCAATGGCCTTTGTTTCTATTTGCAAGTAAGTCAACCTTTTAAAAGTTCCTTGAAAAAAATAATTGTTTCGTGGAAAATTTCAGTTCTATACTAAGACCTAGCTGCAGTCAATATAACAGGGAAATCGAGGGGATCTGGAGCTCAAGTCAAAATAGATCTTGAGCGTTTTTACAAGTCTAACCTACAAGCTCCTGAACAGCATGCGTCTCAGTACAGCCTGCGAGGGGCGTGACAAGGCCTTTGCTCTTTTAAAGAGGTCTGACACGATTAGGTCTAAAATCTACCCACAGCAGGTAAGAGAAAGTTTAAATTCCCGCGGTCCTAAGCATGGGACATGCTCCTCCTCTGGAAGAATGAGTTCGAGCAAGGAGAGGGGAAAGGCTGTGCAGGGATGAAGAGACAGGCGAAACCAGGCAGGCCACTGTGGACAGCACTGCGCGGACCTGCGGGCCTGAGGACCTGCCGGAAGTCCCTCACCGCACACAGCACGCGCTAGACGCCACGTGGCCAGCTCGGAGGAAGATACAGGCCAATTCACCAAGACAACGCTGACCGAACCGCCCCTGTGCGCAGAATGATGACGGGCTGCGGGGCCGACGTTACCTCCACCCACTGTGCCGCGGCGTCCCCCTCGGCGGGGCGTACTTGCAGCCGGGCGTGCAGGCACTGCTGCAGAAGCGCCCGGGCCTGAGGTGTCCGGCCGCTCTCAGCCATGCCTCTAGCTCTCGTAACGACGATCCGGAAGGGTTCAGGACGCGCGCCACGTAAGCAGGAGCAGCGCTCAGGGAGGACCCGTTGCTGCGCGACGGAGGGACGTTCTGTTAGGCCGTGGCCCCGCCTTCGTGGGGGCGGAGCTTCTGCCTGGCTTTCGTGTGACCAGCTGTGCGATCTTCAAAGACAATATACTAATATCCCGTACGCACAACCTACCCAATTCTGTAGAAGGTAATCAGTGTATATTTTTAAACGAAGGAAAAGATTTATTGGATCTTTTCTCTATACACCTTTTAAAGAAACATTTTTAAGGTTATAAAGCTTAAGTTTGCAGACGTTGAAAAAATTTAAATTTGCTTAAGTTCATATTATGCCCATTATGAAGGCAGGTAAACAGACTGAAACAATTGAATCATAAAATATAAGAGGAGATGAAACTGAAAACTAGGGAGTTCCCTGATGGTGTAGTGGCTTAAGGCTTCGGCGCTGTCAACGCTATGGCCTGGGTTCGATTCCCAGCCAGGGAGCTACCCACATACCAAAATAAATAAATAAATAAATAAATAAAAACCTTATGTTTAAAAAAAAAAAAAAGAAACTAAAAACTATAAATCTTTCAAAAATTTCCTTAACCCAAACAATAAAATAATGCTTCCTCTTCTATCAGGAATGCTATAAATTATTCTGATCCTGCAGTTGTGGAAAGGTATTGATATGTTATGTGAATGAATTTGGAGGTCAATCCTTTAGAAAATACCTCACTAAAAAAAATTCTTAGTCAAGACAGTGTGATTGTTAATAAACTTTTTAACCTGCAACTAATACAAAAATAAAATGACATTCTGATGTACATAATGATATTAAATTCTGTGATGTGTTTCCTGTAAGTACCTATCTGAATGTAAATATATAAAATTAAACAATGGCTTGATTTTCTTTCCCACATAATGTATTCCTCAAACACGCATCAGATTAACATTGTTCTTCTATGGGCTTGGAGGATTTAGATGAGAAATAATAGTGTTACCCTGATAGCATTACCCAGGTCATTGATTTAGGCTCAGTTGGCACAATATGCCTATACATTCAGGTCTGTTGCTCTAGAAGATGACATCACTATGTTGCTATCTATACAAAGTAATGTAAGTGAAGAAAATAACCATGTGTAATCAACAGTCCTTTCTACACAAAATTGAAGCCTCCTGTTTGCTGGTTATCTTGGAACTGCCTTACACTTTGTATAAAAAAAAGCAAAATCTCACATTAACTTTGCTGCTTTGCAGGGGTTCCTTCATTTGTTGCTGTATGTCTGTAAAGCACAGACAAGTTGCACTGTCTGTACTTTTATGTCATTATAACTATTGAGTGTGTTCTCGCTTTCACTCCCAGACTCAAGTTTTACAGGTCTGTAAGGAACTTGAACATTGAGGCCTTTAGCCTTGATCTAGAATAAGATAGGACTTTGATGTCCGTTTGTATATGGGTGCAGGAGATAGGGCAGCCTCTTGAAAATAGGGTACATGGTTCCCCTAGAGATCTTTTCCCAATGAAGGGATTTTAGCAAATTGGGAAATCCTTCCTGTGAATACTAGATCGATGCTGGTTGGTAGTGGTCAGTGTCTCAAACGATCACCAATTACTTTAAATTTTCTGTTGGTAAGAATCTCCTGGACATTACTGTAAGTAGTGCAGTAATATGTTGTGGCTCACTAATTCTTTCCTTCTACGTACAGAGGGCAGTAGAAAGTAGGCACCAAGGAGAAAGTATTAGCTTCCTGTGTTTTGTTTATTTTTTGAACACAGTCTTATTCCACACAGAATTTATCCAGGTAAGACATACATGCAGTAAAATACTAAAATGTGAATAAGAATACAGCATTAGGAGTAAAGAAAATAGAATTATGTCAGTAAGTTGCAATGGGGGAAATCAAAAATAAGTAAGACTGGTTCTTGCCTGGAGTATTGAGATGATATACTATGTAGCAAAGTTCTTACAGATATATAACTTTCATTTTTGTTATGACATCATGTCCATCAGATGTCATGTTGAGATGGAACATGTACAGTTTCTTTCAAATTAGATGCCAAAGGAAGCATAGCATTAAGGAAGGAAAGAAATGGTTTCCTGGAACATAAGAGAGCTTTGCCTTGTGAGTATTTGGGAACTCACTGGGCAGAAATAGTTCTCCAATACCTCTACCCATCTAAAAGGGACTATATGGACAGCGGGTTAATTATGAATACGTACTTGGCCTTCCGAGATGATACAATAATTTATTTATTTATTTATTTTTGCTTTTTGGTATGTGGGTAGCTCCCTGGCTGGGAATCGAACCCAGGCCGCAGCATTGACAGCGCCGAAGCCTTAGCCACTACACCACCAGGGAACTCACAATACAGTAATTTATTTAGTGTTGTATTAACTTGTTTAATTAATTCAAATTAACCACCTCAAATTTTAAAATTCAAAAGTATTTCACAAACATGGAAAATTTAAGAACCACCTTCTAAAAGATCCTTTACAGTCCATGCTCAGCTTCCTGATTGTAATGAAAAAAGGAAAGAGAAAGGAACTGTAATCTGTTTCATAGTTCTTGGAATAAGTACAGTTTTTCTTAAGATTTAGCTCTAAAACAAACCTCTTACATGAGATTCTACATAGGGGTATGTTAATTAGTAGAAGTACAACTAGAGGAGGTTGATTTTTTTTTTCATCTTGGGGAAGGCTGAAAGAAATCTAGCCTCCCATTTCAAAGCTCAGAGATTTATTTTTTTCAGTGCTTAGGGAAGTGATCAGGTTCTGAGAAAATGATTCACACTAAAATGCACATGAATTGGGATAGAACCAGAATAGTAATTTATTCATTTTTAAAAAGAAATATTGCTGTGACACAGAGTGGACATAAGAGGTGATGAACACATTTTCCACTGTGGTCAAGCATGGGATACTAGACCACATGTAGAAGTCTCTTTACTAATTTATCATGAGAAAGTCACTTTTCTACTTGGGCATATGAAACTGAGGTGTGAAAGACCCATGTGAATTCTGGCTTTAAGATACTTTCCACAAGCATTAAGACCGAGGAAGAGGAAACAAACAGATTTAAATAAGAACCTGAAGTAAGAAGTCCAAGGTCAAATGTTCCAAAGCACACCCATATATTTTGTCATGGGGCCTCTTCTTACAGAGGCAGAAACTGAGGGCAGAAATGTTAATCCAGTAGAAGCCCTTTCATATGGAAACAGGAGGACTGGGAAAATGAGAGTTCTCACCTAAAAGCTGAGTTTGTTTTTAACATGAATAGTTTGTGCAACCAGAAAGGGAGTGGAATTTAGTTTGGAACTTGATATTGGTTGTTCTTGTGTTCGATTTGCTTTTTTATTTTTTTATTTGTTTATTTATTTTTTATGTGGGTAGCTCCCTGGCTGGGAATCGAACCCAGGCCACAGCGTTGACAGCGCTGAAGCTTAGGCACTACACCACCAGGGAACTCCCTTAATTCTTATTTTGTTACTGTATCATTTGCATTTGGAGTTAAAAATGCTTTTAACTCCAAGGTAATGTTATATTGATATTAATATATCTTTAGTAGTCTATAGGTTTTCTTCAGCATAGGGTGATAAATTCTCTTGATCTCTGGGTTATTTTTCAGTTCATAGTATTATGAGAACTTAGTAAAGCATTGCTTAACCTTTTGAATATTTGTCTACTTCTCTTGGCTGGTTTGTCAAGTCATGCCTTCCTGTTGTAAGAGCTTTTTATAATTTTGAAACCTGCATTCTTTGTAAGAAAAAAATTGAAATATTTTGAAGTGGGCAAAAGGGATTTCTAAATATCCTTTTAATAGAATAGTGGAGCCTCTGGGAATTACCTGGTCCAATAGGGTTATATAGGATTTGACTTTGACTAGACTTGGTCACAACTCTGTAGAGATAGAAGTTAACTTTTCGAATACTGACTAAGCAAATTGTCATGTTCATAAAAATGTAAAATTTGATTATTATTCTGTGGATATTGGCCAGTTTTGCATTCATTTGTAAATCCATTCAGCATTCCTTGAGTTCTCTCTCTCTTTCTAAATAAACTTAAAATTTTAGAGTAGGTTTAGATTTACAGAAAAGTTGTAAAGATAGTACAGAGAGTTCCCATATTCTCCTCACCCAATTTACCTTATTATTAACACTTCAAATTACTATGGTGTGTTTGTCACAACTAAGGAACTAGCACTCGCGTATTAATCAAACTCCATACTTCATTCTGATTCCATTAGTTTTTCTCTAAGTTCTTTATTTTGAATCCCATCTAGTATACCACATTACATTTAGTCATCATGTTTCCTTAGGTTGTGACAGTTTCCCAGACTTTTCTTATTTTTAATGAACTGGAGAGTTTTGAGGAGTACTGGTCAGGTATAATGTAGGATGCCCTATATTGAAATTTCATGTTTTTCTTATGATTAACCTGAAGGGAGAAGAAGAGGGAGCCTGGAATCTAGAGGTAGAGACTTACATAGATCCTTAAGAGAAGGCACTGACCTTCTGCCAAGAAGCATAGCCAACTCCAGCTGACCCTTTAGGGAGGCACCTATGGAAATAAATACCTGACCACATTCTCCATCTTCCTTCCATTGACTGCCGAGCTCCCCATTGGCAAAACCCAACCAGATGCCAGAAAACACGGGGCCTTGATATCCCAGACTCCAGGAAACAAAGCAGGGTGAAGAAAGCTTGAGTGTACACCGGGAAAGTAGACAGAAAATATCTGGCATTCTGACTGAAGAGGTCTTAAAGGTCACAGTGGGGACTCTTTTGTCATCTTTTTGTTGGAAGATGACAGCTGGGGAGACAAAGAAGAGATAGCTGCAGTTATCATTTTAATGAAAGTCCTTATTTTTCCAAGAGTTTAGAGAGGTGAGTTGGCTTAGTGAGTGTAAGATGAGTCAAGGTCCTTATTCCTACCTCCCCTTTTCCCAGGTTACTGGGGATATGGCAGGTTATCAGAGAAGAATGCTTGCTGGGATCCTAGCTGAGGTGAAAATGCCCGCTCCACAGTTTGACTTGCATGGCAGGAAGGAATGGAGCCACTGACTTCCAGTGGTCTTGCAGACTTGAATAAAAAGCACTATGTTAGAGGACCTAAGTCCCTGGAGCTCTCCTGGAATCTCTTGGACTGTGGGGGAAGGGACTTGGAATCAGATTTAATTTGATACAGAAAAAAAATAATGAATCATTTTTCTTTGAGTGTTGTGACTAAGTTCATACTGACTCCAGCAGGAAGTGAATAAATATCAATAATAAAGATTTCAATAATGAATTGTTCATATACATCTAGCTCTTCAATTCATTTTGCTTGAGATGAAAAAGGGGAAGCCACATTGTCAGATGGCAGTCCCCTGATTGTTTGCTCTCTTTGGCAAGTGAAGTGAAAGAAATACGGTAGATCTTCAGGAAAGGCTTTGTAAAGATCTCACAAGTAGAGAAATTCCAACTCCAGAATTAATTAATTACAGCATTCATCTTTTTATCCAATTATTTACAAACATTTATTTACTATGCCAGACACCACGCTAGGGGATGGAAATATCTGAGGAACAAGATGCTGTTCTTACTCTTGGGAAGCTCAGAATTTAGTGATGAGACAAGGAAAACAATGCGGAGCATTAGAAAAACTGTTTCTCATTCCACCATTGTGATCTGCCCCTTCCCACAGGGGAAGGACAGGACCTGGAAGGGGAGCCCTCTCCTGTAAAGCCTGAACTAAAACTAAACAGGTGACTGGACTTATCTGGATAGGAGATAAGATCTGTGGCTCAAGCAATTTTACATAAACCGGATTTTCAGGGCCGGACCACATCTAGGCAAATGTTTTCTTAGTCATCAACTGATTCTCCAGAATTAGGTAGAAGAGATGTACTCTTTTACATGGGACAGAAAGCAATGGTACTTTTCATTTCAAATGGAACGTATGGTTAGCCTAAGTCTCACTGGGCTAAATTCAAGGTGTCGGTAGACTGACCATATGTATCACTTGAAATGGGACAGTACCGTTGTATATTGTCCCCTTTAAAATGGCACATCTGGTCAGCCTACACAGAGTAACTCTCTGTTTTTCTCTTTTATAGCACTTCCTTATACATTAAGTTCTCACTTAACAGTGTTGATAGGTTCTGGGACTTTAAGCAAAATGACATAAAATGAAATGAATTTTACCACAGGCTAATTGATATAAACAGGGGTTAAGTTCCTATGACATCTCATTAATATTATAATGAAATGATATTGAATGAAGTCATGTTATTTGAGGGCTTGCTGTACACATGTTATGCTGCCTTCAGAGTCTCCAAAATACCACTGAGGCTTGACCTCCAGTTTAGAAGGTTTCCTCCTCTAGGCCACAATCGGAAGTCTAATACTCTAAGTACTGTGTTTAGCTGCACTCTGCTGGGTGTGAAGCTGATTAAAGTAATTCCCATTAACTTGTGAATGAAACTTAACTGCTTTAAAAGGTATATTTGCATTTTAATAGCAGTCCCTTAACACAAATTAATCTCTAATTGGTAAAATACATGAGAGTTACTTCTTGTGGGGAGGAGGGGGAATGACTCCTCAACGCTGTAAGTTTAAAATAGTTGCTGCCCTCAGAACCTCCGGATTCCACCTCAGTCGCTTCTCACACAGGGCACTTTTGCATCTCTCCCTGAAGTTCATCACCCCAAAAACCTTTTTTAGGTTACATTCGATGGACACCATTATCTTTTGAATAGCTTTTATATTTGGGGAAATCCCCACACTGGGAGTATCCTTTTTTCTCCCACATGGAAATCAGAACTCAGCTCCCCAGCCTCCTTTGCAGCTAGGAGGTGGGTGTTCCTATTAGATACCCTCATGCAAGATTAAATTCGGAGGTGAGCACTGTGAGAAAGCAGGCTTCCACTGTGCCGATGGCGGCGTTGGCAGAGCTTTCATGCACCGGAGGGCTCATGGTCTGATCCGGAAACGGCATTGGTGGCAGCAGCAGTTGCATAAAACCAAATTGCTGGTATTTTGGGCTCAGCAGCAGCAGCAACAGTAGTTGGTTAGTACCATTTATTAAAATAGAGAACACCAGTGACGGAGTCCTGCTCTGGATAATTTTGTGACGTGTTTTGGGCACTGTTCCTGGGAACTCAGCCTCGAATGTTTCCCCAGCCATCCTAAGAATTTTGTGAGCTACTTCATATCCTTTAGTAAATCAGTTCTCGGTTAAGCCAGCCAGAATGAAATCTGTTTGCAGCCAAGGACACTAATTGATACAGGAGTCATCCGCATTTCCCCCCTTTCCCTCTTTCTCGATTTCTGAACCGACAGTATTTACAAGACAAGACTCTGTTCTCCATCTCCACTTCTGCTTCCTTAGTTCAGGCCACACCGTCTGTTACCTGGACCACTGCACCACTGTCACATTCGACCATTCACCTCCAGTCTGACCTCTTCACGGTAGTAGCCAGCGTGATCTTTCTAAGGTACAAACCCAATTCTGTGATTCTCTGGTTTAATACCCCTCCGTGGCTCCTGATGCCCTCAGGAAAAAGTCTAGGACCAAGTCCGAACTCCTTAGCAGGGGTTCAGGGTCTCGGCTGCCTTGACCTTTCCAGCTGGCCTTGCAGCCGACTTCTCACACCTATCATAGTCTTTTCTTGCTTTGGATCCCTTGGAATCCTGTTAGAAATGCAGAATCTCAGCCCTACTCCAGACTTCCTGTATCAGAACCAGCTTTTTAACAAATCATTAGGTGGTTCATATGCATATTCAGCTTTGGGTCCTGCTGCTCTGTAGTACTGGGCTGCAGTCCACTGGGACATTCTCTAAACTCTGCTTCCTCTGTCACACTGT
Organism: Lyroderma lyra; assembly: GCA_004026885.1. Taxonomy (NCBI): domain Eukaryota; kingdom Metazoa; phylum Chordata; class Mammalia; order Chiroptera; family Megadermatidae; genus Lyroderma; species Lyroderma lyra. The sequence continues at coordinate 163,416 of PVJL010001599.1, forward strand.
CCTTCCCTGTCTTTACACATTTAATACTGTTCTGCAGGACTCATCCAGAGAAACTTCTATGACTGGTGGCCTCTGGGCTGGGGACTTTTGTTTGTTGCTGCAAACAGGACACGTATTCCTTTGTGCTGAAATAGTATTTTGACTCCTTTTTCTTTCCCACTGAAAGACAGGGGTGTTCTGTTTTGGTTGTACTTTAGAGTCAACCTGAGAACTTAAAAAAAAAAAAAAACAACCAAATTCTTGGATCCTGCCCCTTGAGATTTTGGGTTTAATTGGTTTGGGTAAGGCCTAGACACTGGTGTTTTAAAAAAGTATCCCAGGTGACTATAAAGTGGAGCCAAATTCAGAACCACCACACTAGACTTTAAGCTCTTTGAGGACAGGTATTGTGTCTTATTCACTGTTGTATTCTCAGAGCCCACCACAGTGCCAGATAAATACTGAAACAATACTAGTAAATAATTGTTACCTCTAGTTTCTCAGGGATATGAAATCAGATTTGCAATGTGTGCACCATCCTACCTTAAACCTCAAATCCTCTGTGTATTAGCAGCTGGGCTGCCCATTCATCTCATTAAAACACAGCCATTTCCTTTTGGGTGGGGGAGGGCGAGAGTGTTTCCCAAGCTGGGAATCGAACCCAGGCTGCTGTGTTGAGAGCGCCGAAGCCTAGTCACTCCACCATCAGAGATCCCCCACACAGCCATTTCTTGAGGAAAGAACTTGAACTGGCATTTGAAACACATTTCTAATCATTCTGTCCTTGAGCCAGTTTGATACTGATGTAATGAATTGATACTGATGTAATGAATTGATACTGATGTAATTAAACAGGTTTATGAAATTGGATGCTAATAGGCACACCATTTAGAAACATTGTCTCCACACACCAGTTACTCAAAGCAGAGCCACTAATTCTTTGTTATAAGCCTCTAGGGTCCCAAGAACTCACAATTAGATTTTCTAGAAGTTAACAATAGTTTTGTGGGAAGTTAAAAAAATACGTTTTTTGTTTTTTTTTTTTATTTCCAGCCAGGGAACCACCAAAAAACACAAAAAAATTTTTTTGTTTTGTTTTTTAAGTTTACACCCTATTTTCTTAAAACTTAAAGTGATTTCTTAAAAAAATTTGTAATATCTTATATTTATATATTGTTTTATATTTTAGATGTAATCTCATATCCATAATGTCATTTGGAGATGCTCCTATATTATAGATGAAGAAGCTGAGGCCTAAAAAGTTTGAATAACCTGCTTCAAATAAAACACTGAGCTTAGAGGCAAAGCTAGACCATCATACAAATCTCCTGATGATAAGTTCAATGCTACTTTCTTTTTTCCCCCCGCACTTTGTATGTGAATCCTGACATTTTCTAGGCACTTCTGTTTGATTTTAGCAACCAAGAAGGTGAAGTCTAATGAAATAAACACACTGGGTGGATCTGGGCTGAAAGCCTAGCATCACTGCTGCTAGCACTGACCTCATGGACTGGGTGGTTAAGAGCACGGATTCTACCAGACTGCCTGGACTTATAATACTGTCTCTTCTGATTGCTTCCTTTATGGCCTTGGGCAAGTGCTTCAGTTTCATGGTCTGTGAAATAAGGACAATAATATGACCTACTTCATAGAATTGCTGTACGATTAAGGGAGTTACTTTCTTCTTCTTTTTTCTTTAGAGTGAAGTTACTATTTGTAAAGCACTGAGAATCGTGCCTGAGCACAAGATAGGTGTGATGTAAATCTTTGTTCAATAAAAATCTTGTTCTACCGTATGATTTTACTTCTGAAGTTGTTTTTTAAGTCACATGTTGTGGTTATCTATATTTAGTTTTCATTAAATATCTTTCACTGGATATCAATTGCAGATAATATAGAAAAGAAATAGTGTGCTTGGTAGGCTTCTATCTGTTCTCGAGTAGTTGTGCTCCATTACAACATATATAAGAGAGCCCAGAAGAAGCACATCCTTGCTTGTTATTATGGCAGGTCTGAGGGAGACAAAAGACTCTCTGTAGCTGCTGGGTTTCCAGAGCATGATTCATGTTTCAAAAGATCCTAAATTCCATTCCATAACTTTTTTTGCTTAAGTCCTACATCATGAATGTCTGCTGGCTTGTCGGGACCTGGGGGAATGTGGGGAGAGCAGAAGCACCAGCTCTTCCTGTTGCAGTGATGCTCAGAGCCACAGCCTGGTCATCAATCCTCTCCTCCCTCTTGGGGAAACTGTCCAGGCTCCAAAAGCTTGAAATAAGGGCCCACAATGAAAGTTTTCATCTATCCAAAACTTCCCCCCCTCTCATATTCAAAGTGAGAGAGACTAAGCCTCCTGTGAAGCAGTGACACCAAGTCAATTAGCAGGATTTCTAGAACATCAAACTATTACTTACCCTCTATAAAAAGCTAGTTATGAAGGTTAATTTCCCTTTCTTTCTGTACCTCCTTATAATTAATATTATCCATTTTGGTGATTTTTGAATAAGAAACATGCCTGTGGTTTGGAATGGTTTGTGTAAAGCTAGCTGGTATTTAGGGACTGAGTGTGCATTATGGCCTAAATATACTCATCATTCTGTATCAATCGAACTATCTGTATTTTGCTATCTACTGACTGATAGATATAACCCAAAATAATAGGTCAGTGATAGCACATGATCTTACATAACACAGGTGCTCTAAGATATTGCAAAATCTTAAAGCAAAACCTGAAAACCAGGGAAAACAAATTAATACTGTTATTGCTCTTCTAAAATTAGGGGAGTTCCCTGGTGGTGTAGTGGCTTAAGGCTTTGGCGCTGTCAATGCTGCGGCCTGGGTGTGATTCCCAGCCAGGGAACCACCCACATAACCCCTCCCCCCCGCAAATAAAAAAAATTAAATTAAATTAAATTAAATATACTATGACATTGCCCAGGCAGATTCTTAAACATTTATAATCATCTTAGTCCCATATTTCTTTTTTTTTTTTAATGTGGGTATCTCCCTGGCTGGGAATCGAACCCAGGTCGCAGCGCTGACAGCACCGAAGCCTTAGCCACTGCACCACCAGGGAACTCCCCATATTTCTGAAACAACTTAATCTCTAGGTATTGAAAAGAGACATTTAAGATTGTTTATACTAAAACATGAAAGTATAAATGTCTTTGTACTTGAACATATATATGACAAGATGAGTGCCTTGTCATTTCCATGTTAAATTTTGTTCATATCAGTCATATAACTTAGATCTTATTTAAATAAAGGATCAGTGTCCAAATGTCTATTTGTAGAAGATTCTGTGACAGAGAATTCAGATCAATGGACACTATTTGTATTTAGAAATTAATATTCTGATAGCATTAAAAATCAGAGGTTGGAGTTCCCTGGTGGTGTAGTGGCTTAAGGCTTCGGTGCTGGCGCTGTCAGCGCTGCGGCCTGGGTTCGATTCCCAGCCAGGGAGCTGCCCACATACAAAATAAAATACAAATACAAATAAAAATAAAATGGTGAAAATGGCAAATTTTGTCTTACAGTTGACCCTTGGATAAGGGTCACTGACCCCTTGTGCAGTAAAAAATTTGTTTATAATTTTTGACTCCCCAAAAACTTAACCACTAACAGCCTGTCGTTGACCTGAAGCCTTACCAGTAACATAAAGAGTCGATGAACACACATTTGCATGTTATAGCTATCATATATTGTATTCTTACAAAAGAGCAAGCTAGAGAAAAGAGAATGTTATTGAGGAAATCATAAGAGAAGATACATTTACAGTGCTGTATATATTTATTGAAAAAAATTCACCTGTAAGTAAACCTGCACAGTCCAAGCCCTGTTGTTCAACCGTATACAAGATTGTCTGGAAAGTATCCAGCCCTGTATATGAAAAATGGAGTCATTTATGGCTGGATTTTTTTCTGGATAGCTCTTATATATTTTACCACAATAAGAAAAAGGAGGAAAAAGTTACATTTGTAACATCAAATTATACTTGTTACAAATTACATTTGTAACTTATTTCTTACTTTCTTACAACCCTTTTAATAATATTCATAGATCCAACTGTACTACATCTTAGATGTCTCTCTAATATAGGGACTATAATATACAAAAGTGGAAGGTATATCAGGTCGTGTAATTGACTAAGAGTTCACGTTTGCTCTGGAACTCTAAATTTAAATGTAGTCTTCTGAACTCAGGTTTTGTGTCCTTTCTGCAGGAGAATCCTCACTGAATGTTGACTCAAAGAGAGCAAGAATGGACTTCTTGAAAACTTTTTTGAAGTTCTCCCCAATAAATAGGTAGAGAGTGGGAGAAAAGACAGCATTGAAAGAAGTGGTTATCACTGTAATTATTAAAGTCAACTGTAAAAGCAGTGATTGGTTTTTAATGAGAAGTAAGCCCTGGTATACATAGTATGGCATCCAACACACAAAAAAAGAGATAACGGCAGTCATCATGACTTTGAAGGGCTTATTGGATTTAATTAGGCCCCTCTCTTTCATCTTCTTGGCTACTCTTCCATAACAAAAGCTGATGATAGAGAAAGGCAGAAGAAAACCCAGCAAAAAGCGGCTGATGAAACAAGCTACATGAATCCATTTCTTTAATGTTTGCGTAGTTTTGCTTTCCCAGTTAGTAGAAACAGCATAGTTATTTTGGCAGATCACTCTTCCTTTATGGTCATCATGTGTCTCCTTGAAAACCAAATAGGGTATGCTGAGGGTAGTGGCAAAGATCCAGACTCCCAGGATGACGCTGGAGGCCCAGCGTGGGGTTCGGTGCAACTGGGACCACACCGGATGAAGAGTGAGGAGGTAACGATCGACACTGATGGCTGAGAGGAAAAACACAGAGGCAAACATTCCTGCGTACAAAATGCAACCGAAGACCTTGCACATGGCAGTTCCAAAACTCCAGTGATTGTTCCGAAGGTGGGAGGTGGCTAAAAATGGCAGAATCAATGTTGAAATAAAATATGAGAGAATGAGATGAAAAAATAAAAGAGTATTGACAGTCTTTTCCATTTTGAATCGTAGCACCCATAGGTAGACACCATTGACGATAGTACCAATTATAAATGACGTGAACAAAAGAAGGACAACGATGATTTTTGAGACAGCAGCCGGAAAGTGAGTGCCGTTTCTTACAAAGGTAGAGACATTGAGCAGGTCATCAGTAGAGTTGATCAGATCCATAATTACTTGTGGAATGAGAGCTAAAAATAGCGAAAAAGAAGCAAAAGAAAAGGTTAAATATAGAAATTAAAATAATAATGTTTGCATAGTAACAGTCAAAATGACAATATTTTTAAAATGGCAAACATAATATTTCTACAATAATGCAAACTGCATATTTTCCCTAAGGTCCGTATTTTAGTTTGTATGTGGAATTAAGATCAGATTGATTCAAGCATCAAAAATAGAACTATTTCAAATGAAATGAAATTAATGTGAAACGGATATTTTGACTTTGTTAAGTAATCTATTTAGATGTTAACCAGAAATCTGACCCTTTTGAATGGGCACAACTTCTTGAAGAAGGCAAGGTAAATCAGGTTTTTTTGTTTTTTTGGTTTTTTTTGGTTGGTTCCCTTAGTGGGGATTGAACCCAGGCTGCAGCAGTGAAAGCGCCGAAGCCTAGCCACTACACCACCAGGGAACCAGAATCAGTTTTACTTAACTAAGACTTGGTCAGGGCAAATATTGCTAATGAAATTGAATAACAAAAATAATGACTGCTGCAAATGAGTAATCATGGGAGCTATAATTAGATTTCTCCCATGAGTTAATTACATACAGCAACTGCTATTATTTATAATACTCAGCACCTAACAGTGAGAACTGCTATTCATATGGGAGGATTAGAACACCATAAGATTGTGAAGTGCCTTCAGAGTCATCAACAAAAGAACGAGTATTGTAGAATATAGCAGTAATTCCTTCTTACTTGAGGAGGGGATGGGGGAAAGAAGTCAAGGAACTGATATTTATCTAATACTTGCTATATTCCAGGAGTTTTATATGAAAATCATTTCTTTCCATACAAAGGTAAATATTTAAATAGAGGAGAAAGTGCGGCTTGCAAGGGTTGACATTCTTATTCATGGTCATCTCCCACCTTGCCTTCTTTGTGGCAGGTCTAGAACCCAATCGGTGTTTTTTGTTACTTTATTGAAAATCAGTAATTCATGTATAGTGTTTTGGGAATGCTCCAGAAATCAGAGTACTTCATTATTTAAAATACCCCATTTCTTGGGTGATGGTCTCTATAGTATTACAAATATAAACCTGAGAATGTTTTGGAATATAGCTATTATAACAGAATCATGTCAACAAATTGGTTTTTGGTAAATTGGATAAAGCAATGGAAATTACTAATGATGTTTTGTTTTGTTTTGTTTTTACTAAGCAAAAACAGTCAAACAATATATACTTGATCTTAGCCAAAAGGCCGAGAAGCGATCTAACAATATATAGAGAGAATAAATAAATTAATTGGTATTAAAACCACATCTGCTTTAAGTTAACTTTTCTGCCTTCTAAGGGAGTTGCAAAGCTTTTCTCCAAAGTAAAAAAATGGTTCTCTTCAGAAAAATACCTTAGTAGTCTGCTTTGGGAATAAAAAGTGAAGTCTAAGGACATGGAATGGATAGGCAAGGTGAGTGAAAGGGTGGGAACACGAGAAAGAGGCAGTGCGAGGGTCCTGGGGCCATGAAAAGAAGGGGGAGTGAGGATGACCTTTAGACAGCAAGGCCCAGGGAAAACAGCAGAAGGTTGGGATGCAGGAGGAGCAGACAGGGTCCAGAGGATACTCTGATAAGTAGAAATGACATGGGGGATTTAAAATGAGGAATGCCTGATACTCAGTTTTAATCAATTTGCTATGCTTAGACATGGTGTAATATCCCTTCTCATTAACTGCAACTGTCTTGTGTTGGTAGTTGCTCTGGGGAATTGAAGGAAAATAACTTTTGTTCCCTATATGGGATAGAGTGGGATGGGGAGAAGAAACCAGCAGCTGGAGGTGAGATGTGAATGAGATGATGAAGGTGATGGAAACTGAATAGGTATTAGGGTACAGTAGACAAGAAAAAACAAAATTCCATGGAGAATTTCTGATAATGTGTGTATGGACTCTGTGTGTGTGTGTGTGTGTGTGTGTGTGTGTGTGTCTGTGGTCTGTCTCTATATCTTCAGTGTATTTGTGTGTACATGTGTGGCTATATTGTCTCTGTGTGTCTCTGTGGTGTTTTCAATCCATGGTGTGTGCATTGAGCTGTGTGTGTGTGTAAGATCTGTGCATCTGTGGTATATTTGTGTGTGTGGTTTCTGTGTATATGGTGTGTGGTGTCTGCGGTCTGTGTGTAGTTATCTGTGTAGTGTGTGTCTGGGTGGTCTTTGTATTTCTGGTGTGTGTGTATGTGTGGTCTCTTTGTCTATGTGCCTATGAGAAACTAGGTACTTGAATTACAGGGAAGATTTAAAAAAATGTGTGACTGAATTCAGAAGGGCATCTGAAAGTAGTGTATGACTTGAGCAAAATCAACATTGGTAGTAGTTTTGAATATTACATAAAGTTTCCTAGGAACTTTGACTTCTATTGCACATGACCAGAGGATTTCTTCATCCTTAAACACATTTTAAAATTGTTTTAAAGTACTTGAGCATAAAGTACTAGGGCAGAGCTTGAGCTCTGGTATCTCACAGAATTGGATTTTGATCCTACCTCTGCTACTTATAAGCTCTGTGACCTTGGACTTTTAACTCTGAGCCTCTTTCATCTTCTAAATCACAATGAGATTTTATGAGGACTAAATGAGATAATGTATATTGTGGGCAGCGTTAGAGCCAGAGGCCAGGTCTTTTGAGAGAAAATGGGTTTAGCAAGGCTGCCTACATACTTGGAATCTGAGGTTCGGGGATTTTGCAGGGCTGCTCAGAACTTGGTGAGCAGGGCCACGGCTCGGGCTGGGGTTTCTGGCTGGCTAAGGGGAAGGAGGAAACAATGTGGCCGGCAGGGGCATCGTAAACAGGACGAAAGGATGGGGGTTGGAAACATTGTTTCACAGTTAAGGAGTTACACCCTGGTTGTTCTTGGGATATAAAATAAACCCACCGCAGACCTGAAGGTCTCCATCAGAGCCCGGGGAACCACCCGGTCCCAGCTTTGCTGTCTGTTATGTCTGTGTGTGTGTCTGGGGGGTTTTCTTACTTCCCCATCACCTCCCCTCCGGCTCCCTTCTCTGCGCGCTGGTCACGTGGCCGTATATAAATCATATAGTTCCCTTCATGGCATGTATTATTCACTAACTTTTTACCTATTATTTTACCCAACTTGTTATACTGAGGCTAGAAAGAGCCTCATTTTACCCTTTTAATGCTGTAGGCCACATTTCTTTCCTCTCCAAAGCCTCTCTACTGATCTAGAGGACCAACCGGGGTTTCTAAAAAAAAAAAAAAATCTGAAAAAAATCTCAATGCCCATCTATTGGGGCAGAAGTTCTCAGATTTATAATTATTCTGAGGCCTTGCTATTATGATACTTTTGGCACAAATGGCTTTTAGGAAGACGCCCCTCCCCCAATTTTAGGGACACAGTACTCCTGTGAGGGGAAGCACGAGAACCTTGGGCAGCTCTTCTGCGGTAAGTCTAGAGAACCTAGTCAGATGAGAGCACCCGGATAAACCTGCTGGCCCAGGGATTCTTACCTTGAAGTTATATCTTCATATCAGATGGCCCTGGCAGGTCAGATTGACTCTAAATCAGTAATCTTCTCTCCAGGGACAGAGGCAAAAATCAGTGACACTTTGCCTTCGTTTCATCTGCCTTTCTTCTTGCTGATGCTAGTCCCCAACCTTGAACCTACGATTTAAATATACGATGAGGTCTTCTTGTTTTTTTCCAGGTTCCTTTTTCTGTGGAATGTGTGCTACAGAGGTGGAGGTGGAGAGGTGAATACTTCTTCAAATCATTTCTCCATTTTCAGGGGAGATTTTTGAAGTCCCACAAAGTTTTTTCTATATAAGGCTAATAAACTCACTCACTCATTTCGTGTGTTAAAACATTGATTACAAGTGACCTTGTCATATGCAATCATTTTTACCAGGTACCCACTCTGCCTCAATTCTAGAATGTTGATTGGCATATGGGTGCATGGTGTTGGGTAAAGAGAGGTGGTATGTATCAGGCATGGAAATGAGTCACCTAATATATCTGGAGAGAAAATGGTCAGAAAGAAAAACTTAAACACTGAGTTTCACATTAAAATGGAAATATGAGGACGGGCCAAAGATGAATATTTTTTGGTTCAGAAAGATGAATACTGACAGGCAGATCACTTTGCCTTTGTACAATTATACAATCATTGAGAATGGTTGAAAAGAACATGGAGTTGGTTATCATATCCTTTAAGATGATCTCATTATAAGAAAAATCTTTCCACACAGGTAATACATTTGTGAACTGATGGAGTCCTACATTTTCTATTTTCCTCTCTGTAATCCATCACTGACATTTTTTAGAATCAGCCTGTGTGCCGACCTCAGTGTCCTGATTTCTTTCCTGCTTGGTTTTCTCTTCATCTCTTCACTGCTGGTAGAGAGAATACATCAAAATAGCTGTGTGGCTTCAGTGGTGAAGCTTGGGAATCAGTTACCCAGTCTGTGTTAGAACTGTAAAGCTTTCACTGCTACTGTAGCCTTATTAAAAATAGACCTAAATTTTCGTTCTTAATTCCCTGGGGCTGTCATCTTCAACCCAAGAACTGCTCCTTTTTGCTTCAGGATAAGGATCAATTTTCAAACTTGCTATGGCATTCTTGCCAGGTTTTCATGCCCTTTGGGTTAATTTACAGATCTGGAAGTAACCTGAGATATTATTTGTTCCAAACCCACTAATCTGGAATATTATCAAACCGAGTCATAGAGAGGTTAAGTGATTTACAGTAGGTTTTCACCAAGAAAAGAACCAAAGGTTCCTTCCATTGTCTTATGCTTTTCATTAATTAAAATACAGGAGTGAGGGGTGACTTGGAGCAGGTCCATCCTTCTCTCTATATGTGCAAATCTCTCAATTAGCAAAATTCAAAAACAACAAATATGTAGAGACTAGTGTTTAAACCACTCCCCACACATAAATATGTACAAGGGTGAGTATCATCATTAAATAACCTAAAATTTAATTCTTTTATAACTCTCCTCAGAAATACTTTCATTAGTGAATATTTTCTTCTAATAGATCATTAAATGAATGATATTAACTGTTGGGAAATTTGCACTGATTGAAGAAGTAAGTTCTGTGGCTTTGGTGATGTGACTCCATTTGTTTCGCTTTTCATATTTCAAGTGAAGTCAGATGGTTTCAAGAAAACAACTCATGGAAATGGAAACTGTTTCATGTTTTGATGTTTACACACAGTATGAAATGTAGACACAGGTGATGTTGCAGAATCAAATACTTGAAATTTTAGGAACCATAAATGCATGTAAGTTTAAGAACTGGAGACTAAGGAGTTAATTTCATTTAATTTTCAATTCTGTAGGTGAAGAGACTAAGACCCCTAGAGATATTTAAGAACTTGTCCTAAATTCCATTATTAGTTAATAAAAGAGGTAGGGCAGAAATAATGTACACTGAAAAATACTACTTATAGGCCGTACAGTGATTGCATAAGATTGTATAGGATAGAAAGCAAAAGCCTAGATATAAATCCCAACTCTGCTATTTGCCATTTATATATAAAACCTCTCTGAGTCTCAGCCTCCTTATTTGTAAGTGTAAAAAACAAAACAAAACAAAGCAAAAGAATACTCTCTTGAAGTATTCTTTTGAGGATTAAGTGAGATACTATAGGTAAGGGCTTAGCACAGTACCTGACACATGGTAAGTACTAAATACATGATAGCTCATATTAATATAGTAAAAGTTGTAGCAGAGAACACCAGCAAGCCCAGTAGGCTGGAGCAAATCTCTGAGCAGTACAATTAAGAAACATTTTCTTACCTAACACATGCCAGCCAGTATTTAAAACTGGGGAAAGCAAAGTAAATAATTTAAACTAATACCCTTCGATGTATAGATATAAAAGACGATATCTGAACTGAATGCGAAAAGAGCTTATTCTCCCATCCAAGTACTAACCAGGCCAGACCCTGTTTAGCTTCTGAGATTAGACGAGATTGGGCATGTTGATGGTGGTATGGCCGGACTGGAAGACCTTACTCTAGGCCTTGGAAACAGTATGCCTTAAGACCTGGCTAAAGAGAGCAATGCTTCGTTTGTTGGGCTTGGTTCTGCACTTTTCAAAATCACAACTCTCACCACCCTCCACATTCCAGCATGGTGGAAACAACAATGCAGTTATTAGCCCAGTGTTTTTATTCTGGCTGAAGTCAGAATCACTTGGAGGTCTTTAAGAAATGCAGAGAACTCCTGAGATTTAGTTCATTTATCTAGTACAGTGGACTCTATGTTAACTGGAACTCAAGTAAGTGGCAATCTCAAGTAACCGGCAAAATGTTATTTATTTAGTTTTTGCTGGTTGCTTGAGATTTTGCCAGTTGCTTGAGTGTACCCATTGCTTGAGTCACAGTTAACAGAGAGTATACTTATATTTATCTGATATTTACCAATCACCATGGCTGCTTGTTAACTGAGAGTCTACTGTATTTCCTGTGTTTGAGGAACGGTTATTGTTATGGGTATATAGAGTAAATGAGGGGAGCTGTGTTCTTATGAAGCTAACATTCTAGTGGGGAGACATGGATAATAAACTGCTAAATAAAGAAATATCAGCTAGCACTATAGTACTATACAGAGGATTGAAACACGGAAATGTAATGAGTAGCTAAGTGGCTATTGTAGATGGGATAGTTGGAAAGGTGTTTTTATAGGTGACATTTATTAGAATTAGAATGACACGAGAACCAACTGTGCAGCGATTAAGAGGAGGAACATTACCCTGGACCTAACGCAGGGCTTGCTCCATGACTGCTTCCTCTCTCTTGGCTCCTTTCTACCTCCTATCTGCTTTTGCTCTCCTATTTGGGTCTCCCCATTTATTGGAATTTTTGGCTCATGACTTTTCAATTTCATTCCACAGTTTATGACTTGCATTTTTCTCCTCAGCATGGCCCTTGTTATGACAGCATTCCTGGAAACAAGAATTCAGCTTTATTCAGGAGACTCTTTCTTGGGTTCTGCTGTCAGCCTTACTGGATATGGTCTGCCATACCAGGGTCCAGAGTCTCCTCTTGTCTTGACAGCATTCCTGGAACTACAGGTAGGATGTCTCTGAAGAAAAGGCAGAAGTCAAGGTTGGGAAGTTGCCCCAGATCTTGATGATGAAAGGATTTGGATTTAGGTTTGGTTTTATGGGAGCAAGTTTTGGGGTTTAGATCACAGGTGGAGAGATAAGCTGTCTACAGAAGTAAAAGAGTTAAGGCCTTGGATAGACTTGTCACTCTGCAAAAAACTTAATCTGCTATAAGTGAACAGAGGAAGGATTTTGGAAAGTGAGGAGGGTTTAAAATTTCCTATGAAAATAATGAGACATATAAACAGTTATTAAGTGGTATTAAGGGTCTGTTTGAGATTAAGGACCACTTATTTGTGTGCCTACTCTCCCAGGAAGGGGGAAAACTCCTCAGTGTGCAAATTTAAAATTCTGGGAAGCTTAACAGAGTTAAGGACTGACATGGTAAAAACAAGGAATTACGGAAGGGCATCAAAGGAGACCTGCTATATCTGTTAAAAATTATTTTATTAGTTCAAGCAAGAGACAAAGATGGCTTGGATTAGGGTAGTGGTGATGAAGATGGAGAGAAGTGATAGGATTTAAGAGGTACATATATACTACTTTGGTGTACATTTGTTTCATGCTGTCCATTTTGTTAATCATACCTGTAAAGGTTTTGCATTTTTGATCCTCTTTTAGAGTAAATTGTAAGCCTAAAATATTCCAAGAGGATAAGAATTGTATTTGATTTTCTCACTCCTGACTCAGGATACTAGTTATTTAAAGGTGAAAATCTAAGGCAATGCCGTCCAGTAGAAATATTATGCAAGCAACATTAAAAATTTTCTAGAAGCCACATTAAAAAAGTAAAAAGACGTACAATAATCCCACACTTAATGTCATCAATAGGTTTTGCAACTAAGCAAAACAAAGTATAACAAAACCAATTTTACCATAAGCCAATTGATGTAAACAAGAGTTAAGTTTCTACAGCATCATATCAATGTTATAGTGAAACAACATTAAGCAAGGACTTGCTGTATTTAGAATTTATGTTTATTTTTATTTTACTTGTTTGTTTGTTTTTGGGGGTAGTTTCCTGGCTGGGAATCAAACCTAGGCCTCAGCGTTGAGAGCGCTGAAGCCTTAGCCACTACACCACCAGGGAACTCCCTAGAATTTATTTTTATAGTATACTCATATTTTCTTTAACTAAATATATTCAAATATTATCATTTCAACATGTAATCAATACAAAACTTTTTGATGAAGTAATTTACATCCTTTTTTTGTACTAAATTTTTAAATTCTGATGTGTATTTTACACTTAAAGCATATCTCAGTTTGAACTAGCCACACTTCAAGTGCTCAATATCTGCCATATTGAACAGTGTGGGTCTAGGGTATGGTTTAAAAAATGCATTCTTGTGGCGTTGGTGGTATAGTGGTGAGCATAGCTGCCTTGCAAGAAATGCATTCTTTTACAGCGTTTACACATTACCACTACCTAGTAGAAAGAAATATTTTACATTTAAGTATTGGATGTTAAAACTAAAATGGAATATTAGTGTGGTTTCCGACTTTACATGTATTATTTTGCTATTTCCAAATCACGTGGGAGATATAATTTTTTAAACTTAGTTTAGGTTTCTACTAATGAGAACTAGACAACTAGAATATCAATTTTTAAAACAAACTTTTTGACCTAAAATAACTAGTAAGAATGACTTCTGAAGATAAATGTTTCTTTTGTTTGCCAGTTGGTCAGGAAGTTCTCTTTAAATTTTGACTGCAAAATCAGCCTTTTTATAGCTCATTTTACTTTTATGTATCTTAGGTAGTTTCCCAGTGTCCTCTTTTTCTTTCCTTATTTTAAAAACACAATTATTAGTGGATAATATAAGACTGGAAAATTATGCTAAGTGAAATAAGTCAGATAGAGAAAGACACATATTGTATGATCTTACTTATATGTGGAACCTAAAGGACAAAATAGAAAAAAAAGCAGAAACAAACTCATAGATACAGACACTATTTTGGTGGTTGCCAAATGGGAAGAGGTTTTCGGGGGATGGGTACAAACGGGGAGGGGATTAAGAAGTACAAATTGGTAGTTAAAAAATAAGAATGTAAAGTACATCCCTATTTACATCAGGGGGATGTAAAGTACAGCACAGGGAATATAGTCAATAATATTGTAATAACTATATATAGTGCCAGGTGGGTTCCAGACTGATTGGAGATCACTTCATAAATTATATAAATGTCTAACCATTATACTGTACACATGAAACTAATGTAAAATAATATTGAGTGTCAACTGTAATTGAAAAAATAAGACTGGAATTCAGAGGTCAATGTCTTATGAATTATGTTCCTTTTCTTTCTCCATTTTTACATTGGAAATGAGAAATTTTTATTGTCAGGTAAGTGAAATAACTTAGAACAATATAAAATGATCCTTGAATGACACTATGAGCTCACTATAAAAGTCCAGAGATACCAGATGAATGAAAGTAAATATTTTAATATAATTATATTTATAAAACTGCATCCTTTAAGATATTTTTATGAAAGCCATAGTCAAATGTAGCTCATTTATACTTTTCTCCCAGTCTCTGCGAATAGATAATATAAAAAGTAAGGCAACTCAGGCCTACAGTGGCCTAATCAATGTGTATAAGGAGTCATTATGGCAATATCCAATTTGGAGATGAGGAGTTTACTACTGCCTATCAGAATCTCATTTTTATAAATTCTCTAGGGAGTGTGAAGTAGGTTTCCTTATTTTATAAACAAAGATTCCCATGAGGAGTCTGGACCACCACTTAAAGGGTGATCAATGAAGTAATCTAACAAAGTATGAAATAAGCTTTGGGGCTTTGGCTTTAGATACATCTGGAATCAAATCCTGGCTTTACTATTTTTTTTTTTATAAGCTATGACCTTAGTCCTATTACTTAGATTTTTTAAGTTTTAGATGTTCCTTATTTATCCTAAAGGGCTTTCTAAAAAGTATATGTAATTTGCAAGATTTTTCGCTGTGCTGTATATATCTAAATATGTATGCATACTTCTATAAAAGTGAGACCACATTATGCATCCTGTTCAATAACTTTTGCTATTTAATAATATGTTTTCCATATCAATAACCTAATATGCCAATAAATATACATCTATGTCACCATTTTTTTAGGTATTTAATATTTCATTGCAGGTTGTTTTGAGGATTAAATAAGATATGTGAACATAACTGGCATACAGTAATTTAAAAACCATTGCAGAATATAAATCATACTAAAATTCAGATTTCAGGGTCAGCTTGCTGGTCGGGTTGACCTTTGCTAGCCAACCACAATCATGCAGTCAGTCTCCTGCTGTTTTAAAGTAAGACCTACACAGAATTGCTTCATACATCAGGACCAAGAATCCTGTCTCAGACATCACTGTAGGCACCAGAACAAAGGAGGCTTAGGGACCTGAATAGAAGATGTAGATAATAGAGACTTTCTCTGATGGTAGATAATAAAATATTGAGGCTCTTTAGAGAGAGAAAATGTGTATTGGTTCAAGACTAGGAAGGCCAGCAGACCCCTAGAGGAAAGAAAAACCTGTAAGAGATGACTTCTTAGAGCAGAAAGTTAATTTCCATCTCTGTGAATGTCTTCATTTCTAGCACCCTGGAAATGTTTGTTCCTTTCCTTATGGAACAAAACTCAGATAATGTCCTCACACTTCAACTGGATTATCACAACATGAGGAACACTCCAGATTCCTATTTGGAAATATGTGTTCCTCCTACTACATTTCTAGTTTAAAAATACCCCCTTCAACATTCCAAGAATTATTTTTGAAAATGATCTTGGCTACAATTCAAAACATGGTCTGTAGCATTTGCTAGGCTACTTCACAGTTCCTCTCTGAATACCACTTTACAGAAGCTTTCTCAGATGGTCTGGGATAGACACATATCCGAGGCGCTGAGCTTGTACGACATCTGCTGTCACATGGGGCAGAGCCTAACAGAGAAATATGAAGGTATATTGTTAGACATCTGTCCTGTGTGTACTACACCTCTTGGGAAGGATACTCTGAGGTCTGGATGCCAGTGAAAATAGAGCCTGTCGGGATGGAAGGCTGCATATTTTGGATCTTATGATACTTTCCCAATGGCTTCTCCAACTAAGCCAATTAATGTCTCAATTCCACAATAGAGGTAGCTATAAATATTAGAGCATCAGTCACATGCTTGACTAGTATTTATTAAAGGCCTGTTATGTGTCAAATATTGTGCTGGCACTGTAGATAGAGAAGTAAACAAGACAGGAGTGGTTCAGCTATTGTGATGCTTCTGAATTAGTGAAGAAAACAGGAGTTATGAAACAAATAATGGCAACTGTGCTTGGGGAAAATTGACCTAGACCAGTAGTAGTCAGGGAGATTCCCTTTAGGAAGTGACATCTGAGCTGAGATTTGAAGTTAGGTGGGTAATGAGAGTCGGGGGACTGGCACTTCCAGCAAGGGAAGCATCTTGTGAGAAGGCCACAGGTATGACTGAGAACTGAGAGAAGTTCAGTAAGGCGAGAGGGCAGAGAGCTAGGAAGAAGGTTGGAGCAAGAGATGTGCATAGGGCCAAATCATCTAGGATTTTATAGGCCATGTTAATTATACTACATTTTATTTTAAGGGTGATGGGAAGGAAAGGGGGAAGATACCCTATGTATTAGTTTGCTAAGGCTGCCACCACAAAACACCACAGACTTGGTGGCTTAAACAACAGAAATTTTGGAGCCTGGAAGTCCAAGCTCGAGGTGCTGACAGAGTTTCTTTCCTTTCTGGGCCTCCTTTCTTAGCTTGCAGATGGCCCCCTCTTACTACCTTTTAATATGATCTTTCCTCTGTGCGTGTGTGCTCCCAGTGTCTCTTTGTGTGTCAAAATTTCTTCTTCTTATGAGAACACAAGTCAGATTGAACTAGAGCTCACCCAATGGCTTCATTTTAACTTAATTACCTCTTTAAAGGCTTTATCTCCAAATGTAGTCACGTTCTGAGGTATTGAGGGTTAAAACTTAAACATATGAATTGGGAGGGAGGGGACAATTCAGCCCATAATACCATTTATGTGTGAAGAATGGACTAGAGAGACGCAACAGTGGAGACCACAGGAGGCTACAGAGATAAATGATAGTGATCTGACCAGGGTATGTGTTTTGAAGCTAGCGCAAGGAGGTTTGAACAGTGTTTTGATAGAGAATTAATGGAATCTGAGCACAAGGGAGAGGGAGAAATCAAAAGCTTCTGGTTGCCTCATGGTGCATGTCACACACACATCAATTGAAGATGATGACTAGATTGTTTACCATAGAAGAAATCAGTCTCCATACCAGATGGAGCTAATTATTATATAGATCAGCCTCTTTAATAAACAAAGTTTCTCTCATTTGGCCCTTTTAATTTTGCTTTCTATGAAAAAACCGGTAGCCCTTTTTAAAAACATGCTCTTGACATTCTTAGAAATTTGTTCTCAAAATTTGCTAGACTAGGGTTCAATAGCTACTTATAGTTAACATTTCTTCAATAATTTTCTACAGTTGGCTTGACTTGTGATTTAGTGTGCCTAAAGAAATTGCCTAATATCTTCTTGAGGGTAAAACCACTCTTTTCATTTCCTTCTTACATGGCAAAGGTTAGTAAAGGATGAAGTCTTGCACTAAAAATGAAGTCTGAGAAACTTCGACGTAGAGGGTAGAACAGAAGGTCTTCTTGTGGGAGGAAGATGTCCCAGGCAGTACAGGCCTGTGGACACTTGGTTCCTCAGTGGGAACAAGAGTGTTAGTGGTAGATGTGGAGCAGAGAGGAGTGTCAGGAAGCAAAATATGCTGCAGTTCTCCTAGGGTCATGATCAGTGGTGTCCCTAGAATGAAGACTGAGCCCCATGGCAGTTAGAGCCAGGTAGGTCCGAGGTCGGGAAAGAGTAGGGTCAGTCCTAGTGAAGGAGAGGTTTGCCTTGAGTGCCCTCTTCCACGTTACTACAAGGGCCAAGGAGGAGATGTCACCTTGCCAAAAGGTAGCTGTAAGGAATTACAGTGACTACTGTCCTGTTTTGTCTCGGGCTGTGGGGTTTCTGGGCCAAGCAAGGCACTTTCAATTTTAAAACTAGGCACTAAGTCCTGGGGAAACTGAGATAACTTGGTTACCTTATGAAAAGATTTGATTAACAGTAGGGTCTTTGAAACTGGAGTAGTTTCAGAAGAAGTAACTTCAGCCTAAAGAAAATAAAACTGAATGACTAATTTATCATAATCTTAGTAAAGTGACCACTACAATTTGCTTTATGTTTTTAAGAAATTAAATAATTTATTTTTTAATCAATTAGAGATCATTAGAATGACCAAATGTTCCAGTTTGTCTGGAACAGCCCCAGTTTATGCCTGTTGTTCCACTTATTAATAGTGTTCTCTTCATTCTCAAAAGTGTCCTATTTGGAAGACAAATTTTATGGTCATCCCATCTTAATAAAATGGTCTAACTCTTAAACAAGAGTACTATTTTGTGAATCTTGGCAAAGCAGGCCAATCTTATAATATTTGACAGTATTCCTTTTAAGATAATTTAATATTTACTACTAATACATAAAATTAAAGAAATTAAAAATATTTCTATTTGGAAGTACTTGACCATAGTTCTACCTCTGAAATCAGAATTTATTACACACACACACACACACACACACACACACATTTCCTCTTAGTATTAGTATAAAATAGAAATGTTTATTATTCAGAGAACGAATATAGAGTATTTGTGTGTGGTGTCTAAAGAAATTGTATTCCAAATAGACCTCTTCTCAGATTATGACACATAGATTTGAATATATTTCATATTTATTTATACAGAAATTGGAAGTTCATTCTTTCTTTCACCTACATTTAAGATCACCCTTGCTTGGTTTTCCATTTCAATGAATGTTACTGACCACTAGAGGGAGAAACAAGAAAAGCTTTGGAAATGAGACAACTCTGAGAGATTAGTTAAATGCTCAGAGGAAAATGTACTACTTGTATTGAAATATGTGTTCAAAGAAGGCACTAAAAGATATTGTTGATTGTTGGAGATCTGTTAACTTTATGAAATCCTGTGGAAATAATGTAACAGAATGATGATGTGACTTCTCTAAAGCGTGAGGAACAACACGTTCTATGGTTGACCAGCTAAATTACAGTTTTGTTCAACTTGTGCCTTTGCTCAAAGAGTAAGTGTAGTAAATAAACACATCTAATAAGGATGAATGATGGAAGGATTAAATGCTTCAGACTTCAAAAGTGGGAAAAGTGGCAGTAAAGGAAAAATACTATTATAATCAAAGCAAATATTTTGCATTAAGTGAATTTGATGATTAATACTTTAAATTATAGTTAAACATATAGAACATGCTTGTTATAAAGTGACTGAAAATACTACCCAGCTGAAGGTGTGTTTATCTTAAACCACTTAATGCATGGCTTTTTCAAGAGACAATTTCTTAAATTCTATTACATTATTAGAAAATGTCTTTGACTAATTTGCTATCCAAGAATTTACTGACTCCTTTAATTGTAAGAAAAGTATACAATACATTAATTCGACAAATAAATGTTAAACATCCACTCAATATAAGATATTCAGGAGATTCAAGACTGAATTGGACATGAATTTTTTTCTCATGAAATGTATAGTCTAAAACACCTATCATAGAAATCTGTAAAACAAGGTAGACATGGGACATGCTAATAAACAAGAAGAATCAGGGCACAATGAGTGTTGAGAAGCAAAAGTTACTTCTAGTTTGATTTTCTGCGGGATGTGGTCATGGGTGTGAGGTGTGAAGACAGGAGAAATCAGAGAAGCCTTCATGAAAGATATAACATCTAAGCAGGGCCTGAAGATATTTAGGATTTAGACATGTGTTAATTACAGGGTATGTATTCTGGGTGCAGGGAGCAGAATGAGCAAAAGCATGACAGTAAAGTCCTGCTGGGAAAATGCAAAATGTATAAACACATAAACATAAAACAGAGAAAAGGATAGATGATCTAAAAAGACATAAATGTAGTCCAACATGTAAAATATATTTGGTTTAGCCTATAAATGCTTTGATGACTTTATGTGTCAACTTGACTGGGCCATTTGATATTTGGTCAAACATTATTCTGGGCATTTCTATGAGGTATTTTTGGATTTAACTGATTTAACAGTTAAATCTGTAGACTGACTAAAGCAGATTGCTCTTCACCATGTGGGTGAGCCTCATCCAATCAGTTGAAGGCTTGACTAGAACAAAAGGCTGACCTTCTCCTGTGTAAGAGAATTCTACTGCCTGATGGCTTTCTGACTCAAACTGGGACATCAGCTGTTGTAGGTTTTGGATTTGCTAGCTTCCATATTGTATGAGCCAATTCCTTACAATAAATTTTTGTCTATCTATAAATATATCCTATTGGTTTTCTTTCTCTGAGAGCTCTAATACACTGCTAATGTTGCTAAAAATAAGTGTCTAAGAATCTACCAACAAATATTTATTTGGTACCATTTTGATTGCAGTGTTATTCTGAACAATGGGAGAAATACTAGAAAAGCATCAACTTACAGAGAATTCTGATAAATCGGAGAGCTAACTTCAAAGAGGAATAAACATATATGCTAATAATACAATTTACTTAAATATAAATATTTGATCATATTAATTTATTATTAAAGTAAAGGGAAGAACCTGAAGGAAAGAAGAAAAATGAGTTATAACCCCCAAAGTCTGATAAAACCTCTGTTGGTATTTTAGTGTATTTTCTTTCAATAAATTTTTCTTTACAATTTTTTCACACTGTATTTATTTATTTTGACATTTAATATTATTTTGTATTAATTTCAGGTGTACAGCATAGTGGTTACACATTTATGTAATTTAAGAAGTGATCTGCTGGTTTTCACAGACAGAAGTTATGGGGACTTCTCTCCTCAGCACGTGAACCCTGGGCTGGCAAGCCTGGTATGAGAATGGGACCCCTCGCTCCTCTGGGGGGGAGCTCCACAGCTCAGATATCCCTCCCAATTTTTAATGGTCACACATGGTGGGGGACCAGCCTGTTCCATGTCTCTGTCCCTTCTACCAGTCTTAAGGTGGTTTTTGCTGTATGTCCTTAGTTTGTAGGGCTTTGGGTCAGTTAAACTTGAAGCTGAATTCTCAATGATGGTTGTTCTGTAGTTTAGCTGTAATTGATAGGGTTCTGAGAGGAAGTGAACATAGTATTTACCTACTCTGCCATCTTGACCGAAAATCCCTCTCCTTTGCAATTTGTTCCCCGCCCCCCCCACGCCCGCTCCTTTGCAATTTTTAATGTATGTAAAACTTCAGTGCATATAAAATCCTGTAGTCTTTTTTCAATTAATATTATATTAATAATATTTCCCCATATTGTTTTATAGTCTTAAGATTACAATTTTGTGGTTTTGTTTTTCTTTTTTTTTTTTTGGTATGTGGGTAGTTCCCTGGCTGGGAATCAAACCCAGGCCTCAGCGTTGAGAGCGCTGAAGCCTAGCCACTGCACCACCTGGGAACTCCCAAGAACTACAATTTCCAATGCCTGTATAATATATAATCTGCAGATTAAAATTTTTATAATCATTTTCAATTGTTGGACATTGAGATTGTTATTCAGATTTTTCTCTACTTTTAAGATCACCAATATAAATATCTTTATAATTACAGCTTTTTCATATTTTGAATTATTTCAGAATGAATTCTTAGAAGCAGTATTATTAGATCACCAGGTATGAATAATTTTATAGTTAGTCTAAATTGCTTTCCACAAATACTGTACCAACTTATAAGGCCACTGAAGTAAAACCCTGAATTTGCTTACTCAGGATTCAATCTCACCTTCATTAATAAAGGACTTTCTTTGGTAGGAATGTAACTTGTTATAAAAAACCACACTTCCAGAGTTCCCTGGTGGTGTAGTGGCTTAAGGCTTCGGTGCTGGTGCTTTTAACGCTGCAGCCTGGGTTCGATTCCCAGCCAGGGAACTACCCACATACTACAATAAATAAATAAATAAATAAAAATGCCTCCCAAAAATGTATCCATCTTTCCCTCTCCACTTCTCCTGATTATATGCAAGCCTTCACCATTTAAAAAACAACCAAACAGAAAAACAACAAAAAAAACCCGCACTTCCTCAGACTCCCTTGTGGCTAGGTGTGTCCAGATGACTGTTTTGTCTATGAAGTTTGCTGTGTTGAGCTTCTAGAAACAGTTTTGTTTTACTAATTAAAAGGAACCATCTGGCCCACACCTTTCCCCTTACTCTCTTCTTTTTTCTTCCTGACTGAAAGTAGAGCTGTCTTTGTGCAACTTGGAGAATGAAAGCCACAAGTTAAGATGGTACAACAGGAAGCTAGAAGATGCTTGTAACTTATGTGAACATCTTTGCCACCTCTGGACTCCTTCCTCTGAAATTCTTTTATTTATTTATTTATTGTTAGACTTATTGGGGTGACATCTGTTAGCAAGGATTACATAGGTTTCAGGCCTACAATTCTACAGTGCATTGTAACTTGTACAATAAGTTCACCACCTAATGTGACTTCTCTTTCCATCACCTTATATTTAGCTTCCCCTCCCTCCTCTCCCACCCCTCCCCCTTTTCCCATCCCCTCCCCACTTGTCCCCACATAAACATTAAACTATTGATTGTGTCCATGGGTTGTTTCTTTGTTTGTTCATTTCTTTTCTCTTTGTTGCTTTCAGTTTAATATTCCACATATGAGTGAAGTCATACAGTTCTTTGATTTTTCTGTCTGGCTTATTTCACTAAGCATGATGATGTCCAGGTCCATCCATTTTGTTGCAAATGGCAATATTTCATCTTTTCTTATAGCTGAGTAATATTCGATTGTGTATATGTACCACAGCTTCTTCATCCAGTCATCTGTCGCAGGGCACTTTGGTTGTTTCCATGTTTTGGCCACTGTGAACAGCGCTGCGATGAACATTGGGGTACATAAGTCTTTGCC
>PVJL010001599.1:186781-249919 GCA_004026885.1 Lyroderma lyra
AGTTCTTTGGGTAGATCCCCAGAAGGGGGATTGCTGGGTCAAATGGTAGCTCCATTCCCAATTTTCTGAGGAACCTCCACACTGCCTTCCACAGTGGTTGTACCAGTTTGCACTCCCACCAGCAGTGTGTGAGAGTTCCTTTTTCTCCACATCCTCTCCAGCACTTGTTATTCCTTGTCTTGTTGATAATAGCCATTCTAACAGGTGTGAAATTCTTGTTACATGAGTAAATTAAGCCATATTTAGTAAGAAAATTGTAGTCATATTTCTGTTAAATGAAACCAAAAGAAAATCTAATGGTAATAAATTTGCATAATTGTTTCTCCACAAGAATGGGCATTGAGGGAGTTCCCTGGTGGTGTAGTGGCTAAGGCTTCAGCCCTGTCAACGCTGTGGCCTGGGTTCGATTCCCAGCCAGGGCACTACCCGCATTTAAAAAAAAAAAAACAAAAAAAAACAATGGGCATTGACACAAAAATTGGGAGGAGGACTATATTGGTAGTTGTCATTACACATAACAAAACCTAATCTAAAGAAGTTTAAACAAACAAACAAATTTTACCGGTTCACATACTGGGGGAAGTGTAGGGGTTGAATTAACTTCAGGTTTTACTGAGTAGCATCAATGATACTACTAGATCAGATCTCTTTCTCCCTTCCCCATTTTATCTCTTTTCCCCTTTATACTATTTCCTCTATCTATTTCTCTACTTGCTGGCCTCTTTTCTCCTACTGAAAATAGACTTCTTCCATGTGACTGGAGAAGTTGGTCAACAAGCAACTCCAGGCTTCTGTTGGTTCAATATCAGTGAAAAAACATGAAAAGAGAGAAGTTTCCATTTTTGTTCAAATATCAGTCCTAGGAAAGACTGTGATTGATCAGGCTTGTGTCATGTGCTTATCCAAGGAGGGAGGGAAACAGAATAACTGTGATTGTCAACCCCAACAAGACCACTGGAATAGAGAAGGGGCAATTCCTTGAAGATAAAGTTGGTTGTTAACATCATAATATGGTAGAAATACTAAAATAACCTGTCATCAATAATCATCTTTTACCAATAAAATGTTCTTTGTTGTTATTCTAATTTACCTTTCTTTGAAGTTAAAGATTTTATCTGTTTATTAATTTTATTTCCTTTTTTGAAAATGCCCTCCTTTAAGATTTTGTTTGTTGACAATCAACCAGAATACATTTAAACTTGACAAATTGGACAGTTAAGTATTCTCTTTATGTTGAACATGATGCCAATTTTGCACTTGTAATGTAATGTTCTGTATCTGAAAATTCTATACTCAAAGGATAGAAAACACATATTCTTTATGATGTTTATGTAGACAAATTTTAAAGGCCTTAAATATAGTGAGTGCAAGGGTGCTAGACAAAATTCAATCAATAGGTGTACTTGAGTCATGTAATATACTAACTATAGAGAGATTAAAAATATAATAGATTCTCTCTCTGAAAGCTAACTGAATTGATTTTAATATATTACTTCATGAGCATATTTCATTAGCTATTACACTGGCATATTGGCATATAGGTTATTCCCTAAAACTCTAAATTATTGAAAATAAGATTAAAAAATACAGTCAGGATTTAAAGTTTAGCTTAAGGCCTAAAAGTTAAGTAAACTTTTTTTTTTTAAAAAATAGCCTAGAGGATCTCTTGGGAAACTATAAATATTTTATTACTTTTTAAATTTACTAAATATTCATTCAGTTGGTACTTGGCAATCATTTCATATACTGTCATGGTTCACATAACATCTTATGATTTTGGAGAGCAGGGGCAGTGGCTGGAGAGTCTCTGATTCTTTACTTCTTAGCTTTAGTGTAAGGGTAGCTCTAGGGTATTGCATGAGGCAAAGGGGTAAGGAATTAAGTCATATGCATAGTTTTGCCCACATAATACCACAAAACTGAATTTAAATGTCCTTCAAAGGAGGAAAGATTGAGACATGAAAACAAGTGGTGTATTGATTGTACCATGAACCCAATATATTAAATCAGCTTGATTCTCCTCATCCTTCCAGAAATAGGGCTGATGATAGAAATGAAAAAAAGTCTTTTCTCTGCCCTCCAGATGTGCTGCTGTGTCTGGCTGCTCCAGACCAGCTGCCACCTGCAGTCATGTACCATGACATGTTACTTGTGCTGAGAAAGAGCTTTTTTAAAAAAAATTTTTTGAGTATAAAAGAAATAGATAAAAATACCTGAGACATACTTGTCTGTCCATAAATATTAATTACATCTGATTTTACACAATATAGGCTTGTTCAGGAAAATTGCAAACTTGTCATTTTAGGTAACTGCATTTTATACACAGCTAAGAGCAAACTACATTTAACTTCCAACAGATACCTGGGGTCCTACTTAGCCAGGGCTACATGAGGCTGAAAGCATCCTAATTACCATGTGATTTTATGCTTCCATATCTTGCTTATGTTTTCTCTCACCTGCCTAGAATTCTGTATTATGCTTCTTCCTCTTTTTTCCTCTTCCTCCTCCTCTTTTTCTCTTCCTCATCCTCTTTGACCTCCTCCTCCTCTTTCTGCTTGTATTTTGTATTTTGTTGCTTTTGAGTTAGCATGAACTTGCATTCTCTTGAAAGTCTTTTCTGACCACTCCCATTCTCATCTACATTCTCAGAACATCTTGTGTGTCTTGTACATAACATATAATTGAGATCCAATATAACTGATTTTCTTAGTCACTGTAGTTCCGGGGCAGGCTGCAACTGTGATTTATTTATCTTTGAAACAAATGTCATAGCCAAATACCTAGCCCAGTGGGCACCCAGTAAAGCTTTATTGAAAGAATGAAAGCAGTTGAAGTTTATCTTTGGGGTCTCTTCATATTTCTACTTGTTTCCCTTTTTCTCCTTTGTGGTGCTCCACCCTGCCTCACCCTATCTCACTATTTTAATGTCTTCATCCATCCTCTCCCTGACTTGCTGATGCCTCCTATTTCTAGCTCCCATCTGGGTTTGGAAATAAGTTTACCTATGTCATAAATTACAAACCTCTGGAGAGTGGGAAAAGTGTTGTTTATTCAAAAGTGTCAAATCCTTCAGTAATTAGCAGATTGCTTTTAGGTGTTTATTTAGATTTAAACTTGTATTGTTTTTATCCATGCATAAAAGTAATATATATTCACTGTGGAGAATTAAAAAAAATATAGAATATCATTAATAATAAAAATTACTTATATATCACCTATAGATAAGCACCATCAATATTTTGGTACATTGTTATATATGGCAATTTTTTATGCATAAATGCTCTTTTCCTTTTTGCAAAATTGGAATCATATTGTATACACTCTTATCTTGCTTTTTCCATTTAACATTCTATCATGAGCATTTTATCATGGCATTAAATATTCTTTTAAAATGTTACTGATTTAATACTTTTTTATTTCTGGACATTCAGATCCAGCTTTTCCTTTTATAAATAAGTGTGTGATGAAAATTCTGTGTATAATTCTGTGCATTTCCAATTATTTCCTTAAGATAAATTCCTAGAGGAATTATTTGACCACTCTGTATCAACACCTTAAGGTCTCTTGATACTTACAGCTAAACCAACTTTCAAAGTGTTATATTACTTTATCCTTTATTTACTCACTTAAATATTTATTGAGCCTTTACTATGTGCTTGATACTGTATAGGGACTAGAATTACAATGCAGAATAATGTATTCAAAGTCCTTGCTTTCAAGTTCCTATGAGGAGACAGATAACAAACAAGTAAATGAAAAAGAATTACAAATTGTTAGTAAGTGCTCTGAAGAAGGCTCTGACTGAGTAGGATCCTACTTGGTCAGAGTGGTGAGGGCAGGCTTTTCTGAGAGATTGTGTTTCATTTGAAACCTGAAGCATTTCAAGTGCACCACTCACGTATGTGGAGTGAAGTCTATTGGGAAGAGGAGAATGGCAAGAAATGAGGTTGAGCGGGGATGGGTAGATGTTAAAAGGTCAAATCATGGCTCTATGTTAGGTGATAGTGTCGGAAACGAAACTCCAGTATCGCAAATAAGTACTCGGAGATTTAAATATCTCGGCAAGGCAATTTTTACTTCTGCAGAAGGGTGCATAGATGGAAACCCGGACAAAAACTGCAAGAACCCCAAGTGGAGGTCACTCACCTTTTTATATCTAACGCAAG
The DNA here is from genome assembly GCA_004026885.1 of Lyroderma lyra. Taxonomy (NCBI): domain Eukaryota; kingdom Metazoa; phylum Chordata; class Mammalia; order Chiroptera; family Megadermatidae; genus Lyroderma; species Lyroderma lyra. The sequence continues at coordinate 190,948 of PVJL010001599.1, forward strand.
CTTAATTAAACCTGTGTCTTGCCTTCTTGGCTAGGGCTTCAGACCTCACACTCTTAACCTCTTCCGATTGGCTATTTTATATTTTTATGACATTTCACGAGGGGGAAGGTACGAGGGAGAGGAGACAAAGACATTCCAGGACAGGCCATGTGACCTTTGTGTTAACAGGATGAGTTGGGGGAGAGGGTAGGGACCTGCTCTAAGGTGGGTTTCCAAGGAGGAAAGTTATGCCCTTATTTGGAAGAAGAGACTTACGTTCCTACAATAGGAAGCTATTAAAACAATGCAATCACAACAATGTGTTTACAGGTAGCAGATCAATGCTATATCATTTTTATTGAATACATGCATTTTAACAGAAGTCTCCTAGAGAAAATCGCCTTAGCTCAAAAGAATGCCACCACTGGTAGAATTTTGAGCACTGTGGTAGTCGGGCATTTCATTACCTCTCTGACCACATGTTACATAGGGTGGCCTCATTTCCCACATTAGAGAATTATTTCTCAATTGGGCCCTCTTCCATCAGTGTCCAGAAGTCTACACAGTATATTGGCCACAGACAGCAGCTATGCATGGATCATGGCTAATCTCTCCTCTTCAGTCAAGGTTAATAAAAACTGCCCAGTCATAACTCTCTTGAATTGATTGTATATCTCTATGGCAGTGGAATTAGTTAAGATGAGTTTTGAAATATTTCATTTAAATATGTTTGCCACATTTGTACTCTCACTATAAATAACATATTAGATTTTATACTTAATTATATAATAGATAACTAATATATTTTATATATATAGATAATACCATATATAGAGATAATATGTTTGGATAGTAAGAATAATGTTTTAAAAATATTTTTATTAATATATAGCTTACATACAATATTATATTAGTTTCAGGTGTGCACCATAGCTATTCAATATGTATATAACTAAAGAAGTGATTACCATGACAAGTGCAGCAACCATCTGACACTGTAACACACTATCACAACATTATTGATTATATTCTCTGTGCTGTATATTATATCCCCATACTTATTTGTTTTATATCTAGAAAGTCGAACCTCTTATTCCCCTTGGCCTTCCCTCCTTTTAAAAATTTTTCAATAACAGTTGACATTCAATATTATTTTATATTAATTTCAGGTATAGAGCATAGTGGTTAGACAATTATGTAATTTAAGAAGTGATCCAGGGAGTTCCCTGGTGGTGTAGTGGCTTAAGGCTTCGGCGCTGGCACTGTCAGTGCTGTGGCCTGGGTTCAAGTCCCAGCCAGGGAACTACCCACATACAAAAAAAAAAAAAAAAAAAGTAAAGTAATCCATTCCCCTGACTAGTCTAGTACCCACGGGGCAGTATACATAGTTAATTACCATATTATTGACAATATTCCCTATGCTTTACTTTACATTGCCATGATTATTTTTTTTTTTTTTTTTTTAATTCATTTTTATTGTTAGACTTATTGGGGTGACATCTGTTAGCAAGGATTACATAGGTTTCAGGCATACAATTCCACAGTGCATTGTCACATGATTATTTTTGAACTACCAATTTGTATTTCTTAATCCCTTCCCCATTTTTACCTTGACCTCCCCAATCCCACTCCTGTCTATCACCCTGATAAATCAAGTACTCATCTGACACCAGATGGTTATTACAATATGATTGACTATATTTCTTATCCTATACTTTATGTCCCCATGACTGTTTTGTAACTACCAATTTGCACCTCTTAATCCCTTCCCCCTACAACCTTTCCACAATTCCCCTCTCATCTGGTAATCATCAACATGTTCTCTGTATCTATGAGTTTGTTTCTGTTTTGTTTGTTTTTTAGGTTCCATATATAAGTGAAATTATATGGTATTTGTCTTTCTCTGTCTGATTTATTTCACTGAGCATAATACCCTCTAGGTCTATCCATGTTGTTGCAGCTGGCAAGATTTCATTTTCTTTATGGCTGATTAATATTCTACTGTATATGTGTACCACCTCTTTATCCATTCATTTCTTGATGAACACCCAGGTTTCCTCCATATCTTGGCTATTGTAAACAGTGCTGCAGTGAACATATGGATGCACATGTCCCTTCTACGTAGTGTTTTGTATTTCTTCAGATAAATACCCAGAAATGGGATTACTGGGTCCTTCTTTGTCTAGGCTAACGAGGTGTACTGTTTTAAATGGGATAGAAAACAATAGTACTATCCTGTTTCAGATGGTACGTATGGTCAGCCTAGTCTCACTGGGCTAAATTCAAGGTATCAGTAGGCTGATTATATGTACTATTTGAGATGGGACAGTGCCATTGTTTTCTGTCCCATTTAAAATAGTATGTCTTTAGGAGTTCTCTGGTGGTGTAGTGGCTAGGCTTCAGCACTCTCAACACTGCAGCCTGGGTTCAATTCCCAGCCAGGGAACTACCCACATAAAAAAATAAAATAAAATAAAATAAAATAAAATAAAATAGTATGTCTGGCCAGTCTATCTTTGTCTCTTGTTATAGCCTTTGTTTTAAAGTCTATTTTGTCTGCTATAAGTATTGTTACCCCAGCTTTTTTAAAATTTCCATTTTCATGAAATATTTTGTCCCTCCCTGTACCTTCATTCTGTGTGTCTTTCTATCTCAAGTGAGTCTCTTGTAGGCAGCATATGAGGACTGTCCAGTCATAAGTGCATCTATTTACATAGCTGGATACTTTCCAGACACCCCTTGTATTTAAGTTTCCTGTTTTCTTACCTATTCAGCCACCCTATCTTTTGATTGGAGCATTTAATGCATTTACATTTAAAGTAATTGTTGATAGATATATAATTATTGCCATTTTGTTATTCATATTTTTTATCTTTTTCTCCTTCTTTATCTTAAAAAAGTCCCTTTAACATTTCTTATAACACTGGTTGGGTGGTGATGAATTCCTTTAGCTTTTCTTTTTTTTTGCCTGTGAATCTCTTTATCTGTCCTTTAATTCTAAATGATAGTTTAGCTGGGAAGAGTAATCTTGGTTATAGGTCCTTGCTTTTCATCAGTTTGAAAATTTCATGCCAATTCCTTCTGGCCTGTGAAGTTCCTGTTAAGAAATCAGCTGACGGTCTTATGGGAGCTCCCTTGTAGGTAACTAACCACTTTTCTCTTGCTGCTTTTAAGATTCACTCTTTCTCTTTAACCTTTGGCACTTTGATTATGGTATGTCTTTGTGTGGTCCTCTTTGTGTTCATCTTGTTTAGGACTCTCCACCCTTTGGGGTTATATATCTATTTCTTTTGTCAAGTTTGGGATGTTTTCCATCACTATTTCTTCAACTAGGTTTTCTATTCCTTGCCTTCTCTCTCTCCTTCTAAGGGTACCCCTAAGATGCAAATGTTGGTAAACTCGATGTTGCCCCAGAAGCCGCTTAAACTGTCCTCATTTTTTTGGTGGGGGGGATTCCTATTTTTTTTTTACTTTTCTAATTGGGTGTTTTCTGCTACCTTGTCTTCCAAATTGCTGATTTGATCCTTTGCTTCATCTAATCTACTGTTGATTCCTTTTAATGCATTCTTTGTTTCAGTTATTGTATTATTTATTTTTGACTGTTTTTTAAATGTTTTTTAATCTTAATTTTTGTGTTTAATATCTCTTTGTTGAAGTTCTCCTTGAGACACTGAACAGCTTTATAACCAGTGTTTTGAACTCTGAATCTGGTAGAGTGCTTGTCTGTGTCTAGTTCTATTTCTGAAGCTTTGTTCTGTTCTTTCATTTGGGACACGTTTCTATGCCTCCTCATTTTGGTTGCCTCCCTGTGTTTGTTTCTATGTATTAGGTATTAGAGTACTGCATTGCTTCTTGGTCTTAGTAAAGTGGCCTTATGTAGTAGTTGTCCTGTGTAGCTCAGTGGTGTAGTCTCCCTGGTCACCAGAGCTGGGTGCTCCAGGTGTGTTTCTTGTGTGGATTGTGTGTGCCCTCCTGTTGTAGTTCAGCATGGGTGGCTATTTTTACATCAATCAGAGGAAATGGCCCTCAAATGGATTTGTTGTGAGGACTGGTCATCATTACAATAGAGGAGCTATTATGAAGAGGCTGACCCTACAGAGCACTAGCAGGGCTCTGGTGGCTGCCAAGTCTGCTCTTTGGGCGTGTTGTTCTTGGATGTGGCCAGGTGAAACTCTGGCTTAGTTTGAAGCTGGCCACTGGATCTGCCAGCCCTACTGGAAAGAGTCCTGCCACAGGCCAAATTCAGCCACAGTCTATGTCCTGGTTGAGGCCTGTTGGCATAAGCCACAAAACAATTAACAGGTAGCTTCTGGCTGGATGGACTTGGAGGTGCATCAAGAAACCAATGTCAACTGTCACTAATGCTGGGCTTAGGGTTGTTCAGCCAGAGGTACAGAACATGCCAATGCCAGATGCTGCTTGTTTAGATTTTGTGAATTTTTGAGACATTTTAGGAAAATCCGCAGCATAAACCAACAGGCTGTTTGCATGGAAAAACCACTGGAAGTGGCTTGGGTATGCTTGAAATCAGCCAGGATGGGTGAAGGCTCAACAAAGAAACCAATGGCTTTCACCAGCTCTTCATTTGGGAGAAAGGTGGCCCTGCAGTCCTTGCCCTGAAGCCAGAAACTTCACCTCCTCTCCGTAAGTCCCTGGTGCCTTCTGAGCTGCTGCCCAGTGTAGGATCTCAGAGAAAGTGACTCCATCAGCCAGTGAGTCTGTGCATAGGTCTTTTAAGAAAAGTGCCTGGGACTGTAGCACTCTTGCTTCACTCAGTCACAATCTCTGCTGGCTTTCACAGAGTTACTGGGGACTTGTCTCCCTGGCCCTGGAATCATGGGCCGAGAAAACTGGTGTGGGGCTGGGAGCCATCATTCATTAGGAGGGGACCTATGCAGCTGAGATATCTTTCCTGATTTTCCATGGTCACATGTGGGTGTGGGAGCAGCCTGCCACATGTCTTCATCCCTACTACCAATCTTGAGCTGGCTTCTTCTGCATGTCTTTACTTGTAAGACTTTGGTTCAGCTAGATTTCAGGTGATTCTCAATGATGGTTATTCTGTACTTTAGTTGTAATTTTGATGTGCTCATGAGAGTAGGTATGCATAGCGTTCACCCACCCTGCCATCTTGACTGAAAATCCAATGACTAATCTTTTGTATAAAGGATTAAGAAGTAATTAATGTCCCAAAGTTTTATACTTTTATTTATATCTGAGATAGAGATTAAGAATCAACATCAAGAGTTGTTTCGAATGTTAAATTCTTGGTTTTGATTAGTTTGTGTTTATATTAAGAGTCAGGCTCTGTATTCAGCTTTCAAATTTGTTTTTAAGTATTGTGCATTGATGTTTACTGAGCACTTTCAAATTTGTACATATTTATACATGAAAAACTTTATTTATTTATTCTTATCTGGGTCTGGATTTTACTTATTTCTTATTCATTGTAACAAAAATAATTCTTTATTAGAATTCAAAATTTTCAAAGACCACTCCAAAATTGAAGAATATTACAGTGAGAACATTCTTTCAATTCTTTGTCTAAAAAATGCAAGTCTACACAACATTATTCACTTTCATAAGATATATTATTATAAGCAATCAAAACAAAACTGTATTATGTAAAATCAAAATGAAATCAACAAATATTTACTGAGTGTCTGCAGTTTGCCAGGACCTTAGTAGTCACTGTAAAGACAATGGAGAAGTATAGTGTAATTTTTGGCCTATAGGAGATTATAGCCTAACAGGGTAGAGAAAATATAAGGGAGAAGTGGGTACCAAGGACACTGACATGCATAGAGCACCTACTATGGCCTAGAAATTGTGCTAGATTGCTTCCCTATTAGCTGAATAGATGAGTTTATTATCATCCCCCCAATTCTTTAGTATTATCTTTTCCACTTTCCACCAATTCATACAGCCTTCAGGTCATCCTCAGTCTCCATGACCCTTGCTTATCTCCCACATCCAATCATCACTAAATCCTGTTCCTGGAACATTTTAATGGCCTCCTGACTGGTCTCACTGCCTCTGTTCTCTTGTCTTATCCTCCTTCCCCACTGCGGACAGAGTGAATTTTCTGAAATGCAAATGTGTTAGAGTAATTAAAACTCTTTTGGTATGCAAGTAACAGAAACCATTTAAGATAACTTATGCAAATAGTGCAATTTATTATTATGCATGCATTGGTGATCTTGGGCCCTGAGTACAAAATGGAACTGGGTCAGATGAACAGAATGGACCCCGACTATAGTAATTTCTTTCTTCCTGTCTCTTGTCTTTGCTCTCCTCCACATATCTACTTTATTTCTTACTGCAGATCAGGCTTTTCTTTCTGGTCTAAATGACAGTTACAGTGAGCCTGGACTATCTCAGTTTTCATTCCAAATTCCTTAGGGAAAGGACTCATTGGGTTAGCTTGGGTCAGATGTCACCCTTGGATCAATCATCAATGGTAATCAGGGTTACCTTGTAAGGACAAGATAACTATAACCATGTTGTTGAAAGAGAGGACGAGCTGTTCTCAGAAATAGGGTTGCTAGGCAGATAAGTTAATAGATGTTTCTTGGAAAGGCTGAGGATTTGAGTTTACTGGAACATATTGTAGAGTTGGGGGTAAAAACAAATAAGTTTTCAAAGATGATTGTTTGGGCCAAATTTTCAATAATATGTGAATGAAGGAAAAGAGTTTGAAGTTTATCCTTATAGACACTGGGGAGTTATTGCAGTGTTTTAAATGGAGTGACATGAACAGTATTTAGGATAATTAATCTAGAAATAGATTAGATAGATTTGAATTGGGAGAAACTGGAGCACAACCCACTTAGATGTTGCAGAAATCAGATATGCCTAAGATGATAATCGCATTGGAAGAATGTGAGTAAAAATGTTAGGAAAGACACAGATTACTTGAACATAGTGGTAGATTTTTTGTTTTTTTTATTCTTTGAAAAAAGATTAGGAATTTTTGTGATTATCATGTTAATATGGAAAACAGATCATATGTTTCATAATTCATAAGACTGAAACCATGTAGTCCTGACAACTCTATCATGTTTCTGACACTTTCAAAATTTCTTTCCCCTGGAAGATAAAGGACAGGTTTTTTTTTTCAACCCTCTGTCTCACCATCCTCACCCCAGACCTCCATCTATTGGGAGAACGTTATTAGAAATAGAAACGAAGCTGCAAAACTCCGTAGGCTAGTTAGGCATAGAGACGGGAAGAGAGACAAAACAATGATGAAGTGTTTCCAACTCAAGATGGTAATTTCAAGCCAATATCATTAACTAAGAGTACTGAACAGTGAGTCATTTTTAAATAAGCTCTTGTCAAGTGCCTATAGTATTTTCTATGCAAAGTTTATTTTATCGTAGCATTTATCACATTGCCTTGTAGTTATCTGTCTATGTGGTCAACTTCCTTAAGCCAGAGACTCTTGCTTATTAATCTTTACATTCATGGTGCTCGGCACAGAACTTGACTTATCTAGAAGTTGAGTATCCCCATTTGATTATAGACTTCTAAAGGTAGGATCTGTGTTTCTTTTTTTTTTTTTTTTTTTTTTTTTTTTTTTTTTTGCTTTTTGGTATGTGGGTAGCTCCCTGACCGGGAATCGAACCCAGGCCGCAGCGCTGGCAGCGCCAGCGCCGAAGCCTTAAGCCACTACACCATCAGGGAACTCCTGGATCTGTGTTTCTTTATATACCTTAGAAACTACTTGGGAGGGATAATTAAACAAAAATTACTAATACATGTACTACCAGCCTTGCCTCTGTCCTGGTTCTTTTGAATTTTTATGACAATAATTGAAACCAAAAAAGCATGAAAAAAGAACTGGAGTGCTAGAGTTGAGTGAAAAGTTTCTTAGGGGTGTGTACAAAAAGAAGTGAGGGACTACCTTGAATGTGTGAGGACAGTGAATGGGAGGGAATACAGGAAAGAAGTGTATTTTCTCTTCTTGGTATTTTTAACTCCTTTTTGTTCTTGGATTGTGTTCATTTGTTAACACCATTCTGGGATAGAACTACATCATAGGTCACAGTTATGTAAGTTTTATATTTATTTAATAAGGACCTGTGAAAGGAAGGAGAAAAAAAGAAAGAGAGAGAGAGAGAGAGAGAGAGAGAGAGAGAAGACAACAATGAGGATGGAAGGAAGGATGGTGCACATTAATGTCAGATTTCATAGAGGAGATCTATGAATGTAAGACATCTACCTTGATTTCCATTTTGAAATCAATACAGTTCATCTGGATTATATATTAATTTTCCCTGAAATGTGTGAGATTTCCACTCAGATGTAAGAGCCTGAGTGACTTTCAGTTAGAATCATGAGCATTGAGAGACGCACATTTGACATTAAGAAATTCAGTTGATCTTTTATTAAAATGAAATAAGCATTGAATAGGACCTCTCATTTAAGAAAGGAAGCATTTAACATCTTAAGAATACCTCAGTTATTAGTTTTCAAAATGAATTATTCTATAGTAGATACCAAACATTTTTTTCCCAAGGAAATTTGCCTCTTAAAATCCTCTTTAAGAAGAAGTATTTTTATATAGGAGCATCATTCTTAGGATCAATAAAAAGACATTTTTTCCCTCAGTGACATATTTAGATATTTGACTAATGTAGCATATTATATTGAACTGTTTATACCCTGAGGAACTTTAAAATGGAACATCAAAAAATATTCAAAGGGCAATAGAAATAAAATGAACTTTAAGAATAAATTAGTTTTTAGGATATGTATAACTACTACTATTATGTAATGTGATCCTGAATGAATTAATTGTAAGTGTGCATGAACAAGCTAGAAGCTTATATTAAAGGTTTCTTGAGGCTTTTTCACATTTGAAAAAGTCAGGCTATTGATTACAAAAACATAGAATTTTAAAACAGAAAGGGACCTTTGAGATGATCTTGCTCAAACCTCTAATTTTATAGATGACTAAATGTGCTATTTAGCTGGTAGGAAATGAAAAAGTCTTCAACGATGGTTCTCTATTGGGATGACAACTACTCTGGCCTAACCATTTTTTCACCAAATCACCCCAAACACACGACTTCAGAAACATGGAAAGAACAGCATCAAGCCTCAGGGTTCTCTGGCATTCATAACATCCCTTCCTGCTGAGATAAGAGAACTTGAAATGGCAAGGCAGTTGTCTTTTTATTTATTTATTTTAGATTAAAATTTATTTATTTATTTATAAATTAAATTTATTGGGGTGACATTGGTTAGTAAAATTATCGAAGTGTCAAGTGTACAATCCTATAATATAGTGCATCCTCTATGTATTGCATTGTGTGCTCACCACCCAGAGTCAGTGCTCCTCCCATCACCACATATTTAACTCCCCCTCTCTCTGTTGTTGTCCCTCTTCCATCTTACCTTCTGGTAACAACTAAACTGTTGTCTGTGTGTTTTTTAATTGATCTTGCCTCTATGTTACAGTGGTAGATTTACAGACACTAGGTGACACCACTTGAGCAGTTGTGGTAGCCAGGAGAGTTATTCTTGTTCTCATGAAATATGACCCAAACACTTGGACATCTAGGGAGTTCTAGAGGGATTGCTTTTAGTGGGACCATTGTTGTCAAGTCAACCTGGAATGGCAATATCTACATCAGAACAGGCTGGTATGCTCCCCCTGACCCACCTATACACTTAGAAATAGTAGGACACATGCTTCTCTAGTGAAACAAATGAGTAAAGACAGTTTTGTGAGCAAAGTAGCCTTTAAATATCTGCTAAGGTATGATTTCTTTATTCCTCAATTCAAGCAGTATTGCAATAATTGGTTTATATGTCTTTCTACATTACTAGAAATAAATTCCTTGGGGGTAGTCTTATTTTTCTTTGTATATCAAACAAGCAGTACATAGAGAATATTATATAAATTTTTTTGGATCAATTTTGTTACTTGGTCTTATAGGACCTCATTGTCCACATCTGGAGGAGGATATTTGAAGCAAATCTTGGTAAACATTTAAAAAGTTCCTTTAATGTCAAGGTTTCATGAAGGTTACAAAGTTGAATATGACATGGACTCCCCTTTGGAGAGGCTCATAAGGTAGGGAAGTATATTAGTGTGCTACAGTTGCCATATCAAAATACCACAGACTGGATAGCTTAAACAACAGAAATTTAATTTTCTCATACTTCTGTAGGCTAGAAGTCTAAGATCCAGGTGTAAGCAGGTTTAGTTTCTTCGGAGAGCTCTCTCCTTGCCTTGCAAATGGCAGCCTTCTCCATATGTCCTCACGTGGTCTTTCTTCTGTGAGCACACACCCCTGGTGTGCTTTGTGAGTCCAACTTTCCTCTTTTTATAAGGACACCTATTAGATTGGATTAGGGCCCAACCTAATAGTCTCATTTTAACTTAATCATCCCTTTAAAGGTCCTATCTCCAAAAGCAGGCACATTCTGAGGTACTGGGGGTTAGAGTTTCAACATGTGAATTTGGGGGAGATCCAATTCATCCCTCAATAGGAAGAAATACAATGATAGGAAGAAAACAATGACAAGTAGCTTTAATACCACTCAACTCTGAAGAGAATGGAAGTCACAATACCATTGATAATTGGACAGGACAATCACCTATTATTGAATATGGAGTGACTTGGGAATGGATGAGAAATGTGGTTAATTAAATGAATCTTTTCTGACACACAGTAGGTATTCTAGCAATCTGGTTCTAATTCTCTTTAATAGACTTCATCATCCTTTGAACTTGACCACTTGCTTGACAGAGTTGAAATACAATGGTGACAGATTAGGTAGAGTTTTCATCTTTAAATTCAATGATCTAACTGGTATACATATGTTTACCCATTGTTAGAAACAAATCTGGTAAACTGTATGTTACAAATAAATGGCTCAGAACAGCAGCAAAGTTTGCAACAGAAATCTGAGCTGAAAGTTTGAGACTTAAGTGGAGTCTGAAATAAAACATTCTCTTAAAGTCAATTAAAAAATCAACATAAAATTTTTGGGGGGGTTTTGTCCTCTTTAAAATTAAATTTATTGGGGTGACATTGATTAGCAAAAATTACATGGGTCCCAGGTGTACAATTTTGCATTGCATCTTCTATGTGTTGTATTATGTGTTCATCACTCAGAGTCAGTTCTCTTTCCATCACCATATATTTGCTTCCCTTTCCCTTCTCCCCCAACTCACTCCCCACTTACCCTTAGGTAACTACTAAATTATTGACTGTATCCATGAGTTTTGTTCTTTCAATTTTGTGTTAACAGTCAAACGAAATTTCTCCATCCCTTAGCCTTATTGCACCCACTCTCCCATCCCTCCTCCCATCTTAAAGAAGTCCCACTAACATTCTTTGTGGTACTAGTTTGGTGGTGAGGAATTCCTTTAGCTTTTCCTTATCTTAGAAGCTCTTTATCAGTCCTTAAATTTGAATTCTAGCCTTGCTAGATACATTATTCTTGGTTGTAGATCCTTGGTTTTTATCACGTTGAATACTGTCTGCCAATCCCTCTGGGCTGTTAAATTTCTGGTGAGAAATCAGCTGAGAATTGAATGGGTGTTCCTTTATAAGTTACTACTTGCATTTCTCTTGTTTTTTTTTTTTTTAGAATTTTCTCTTTTTCTTTAATTTTTGCTGTTTAAATTCTGATGTATGTTGACGTGTTCCTGTTTGTGATCACCTTGTTTGGGATTCTCTGTGTATCCTGGACTTGTATGTCTATTTTCTTCACCAGGTTAGGAAAATTTTCAGTCATTATTTCTTCAAATAATTTCTTGACCCCTTGCTTTTCCTCTGTCCCTTCCGGCACACCTGATGTTCTTACATTTGATATAGTCCCAGCGAAATCTCAATCCATCTTCATTTTTTTGGAAATAATTTTCTAATTGATATGGTTGGGTGTTTTCTGTTGGCTTTTCCTGAAAATCACTGCTTTGCACTTCTATTTTATCTAACTTAGTGACTTTTATTCCATTCTTCACTTCAGTTAATGTAGTCATTCTCTCTCTCTGGTCCATTATAATGATTTGTAAGTCTTCTTTGATGCTTGCTATCTCTCTGTTGAAGTTATCATTCAGTTCCTTAAGCATTTTTATAATTGTTGCTTTGAACTCTGTTTCTGATGGGTCATCTGTTCCTATCTCTTTAATTCTCTGGTTTCTCAGATTTATAGCCTCTCTGGACCCTCCCTGCTGCAGTTTCTTTGGTATTCGCTGCTGATACTGGGTCAGCAGAGGTCTTTGGGGGAGGGACATTTATTTTCTTCCTGTGGCTCTGGGGATCATGAAGGGAGTTTGGGTGTGATTGCATCTTTCTGTTATCAGTTTGCTCCACATGCAGATTTTGTTCTGAACCTTGGGGCCAGCTGCCCTGTTTGCTAGTCTTTCAGACCTGGTGGTTTTGGGCCGAGAAATGTGCACATACCCCCCTCTCTCCTTCTCCTTCCTTGTTAGAGCATTCACACTGTGGCTCCTTACCGCCCAGTCACTCCCCCTCCTCTGGGAACCAGAGTGAAGTCAGGCTGCTGTGTTTTGTGGACCAGTCTGCACCTCCTGGGGCCAAAGTGAGGTAGTTGTAGTATCTCACGACCCCCCACCTGTAGGTTACTTTTCCTCTCTCCCACAAGACGAGTGAGGTCTGGAGCATTCTCTTGCCTACTTCTTCCTCCTTCCTCCCTCAGCGGTAGAGTTCTAAGTGGGAACCCATGCACAGCAACAGCATCTCAGCTCTTCCCTCTTATTTCTCCTTTGTTTAACCCTTTGCCCACCTGCAGTTACCTTGATGTGATAAGTGGGTTTCTAAGCTGTGACTATGTGTTGTGTACAGGGTCCTTGGTTGAGATATAGGCGTTCTTTTAGTTGTAATCTCCAGAGTAGTTTTTTTGGAGGTCCCTTGCATGCTGCCATTTTGTTCAAAAACATCAATATAAATTTTTGAGTCTCTTATTTGGAAAGACATTGTCTAACTTGGTGAGATGGCTTTGCATAATGCACACTCACAGTCATGTATGATAAAATATCCTCCATGAATATACAGTGCAGTAGTGTTTATTAGCATCAATTTTGGAGTTACACAGTCCTGGTGTGAGTCCTGGTTCTGATGGTCCTACCTTTTGTTGCTTATCCTCCAGCAAATGGCTTATTATAGGTCTCAGTTGCCTTCATTGTCTGTAAAACAGGGGCTCATGCCTTACTCATTTTTGTGTTCTCTGGCAAACTACTTAACCATTTAATAACTCACTCATCTGCAGAATATAAATTGTAGTAATATCTACTAATAAAAGTTTCTCTGAGGATTAAATAAACAATTTAATGTATGTAAAGCACTTAAAATAGTACCTGGCATGTAGTAGGCAATCAGTAGGTGTTAACTCTAATTACTATAGTGCCAGGTTCACTGTGGTTAGTAAACATTTGTTAAGTGAATGAATGACACTCATCCTTAGTAGTAAGAATTGGTGCTATTCTATAACTAAGTATACAAAAAAATTATATGGTGAAGCACCACTGGTAGGGAATAGTGGCTTATGCTAATAATGTGCTAGGAAAGACCTGGAACTAAGTTTCTGATGACTTCCTAGAATGTGTGCTGTGGTATACATTTTTCAGTAAGTCATAGCTGCTTTTTGAAAGGGGAAACATATCTGGAGAAGTCAAATAGTTCCAGGAGGCCCTAAAGCTCTTGCTTTATTTTTGACTTGGCATGGAAGGAAGTTCATATACTTCATTCTGAGCTGAAAAGAGTTTAATGAAGTTTTTATTTTATGTTTCTTTTTGTCTTTTACATATAGCAGGGACTGCTGGTGCCCACCTAATACATGTTTCCCCTTCTTCTTTGCTTGATTTTATTCTGAAACCTACTCTTCACTCTCCTGACACAGGTAAATTCTGATTAGTCTAAGTCAATTATAGTAAACCTCTCCCACCTACTCCCTGAGCTCCCATACAAAGTCTCATTTAGGAAGAAGCATGAGACACAATTCTGGCCAATGAGAAATGAGGGAAAATATGCAATGGGGACTTCTGGTAAATACTACCTTATTCTTAAAAATAGACACATAAGATGAAGCTCATTTTTTTCTGCTGCACACTGCCATGTCAGGATAGAATGTTTGGATTGTGGCAGCCATCTTACAAGCTGGCTATGAAAATGTAAAAGAATTTTCTCCTTAAAATCAATGAGATTCAATTTATAGCAGAAAGTTAAGCCTAAGTGTGAAATGACTTCTCTATGTCTCCTGTGAAGTTTGTGGTTATCTAGTTAGATTTCAGAGTTTTAGACATTTGGTCTAGTGCGTTCGATGTTGAAATTTTTAGAATTAAAAAACTATGTAGTGTTGCTTACTTTAAATCTATCACTTTTGATTTTTGCTTCCAGAAATATCCTCAATCAATCCCTTATTTTTGAAAAGAGTATATAGCTTTATTGAAACATAATTCACATACTATATAATTCACCAGTTTAAACTGTAGAATTCAATAGTTTTTCGTATACTCAGAATAATGCATTATTTATCACCACAATCAATTTTAGAATACATCAACACCCCCAAAAGAAACCTCATATCTACAGTCATTCCTTATAACTACCCAAACCCAGCAAATTTAAACTATCACTAACTTACTGCCTCTGTGGATTTACCTGATCTGTATAGTTCATAGACATGGAATAATATGTGATCTTTCTTGGATGGCTATTTTCACTTGTCATGTTTTCAAGCTTCATTCATGGTGCAGCATATGTCAGTACATGGTTCCTTTATATTGCTGAATAATATTACATTGTGTGGATATACCACATTTTATTTACTCATTTTATCAGCGGGTGGACATTTGCATTGTTTTCACTTTTTGGCTATTATGAACAATACAGTTATAAACATCTATGTACAAGTTTTATGTAGATATGTTTTCTATTCTGTAAAAGTGAAATTGCTGGGTCATATGGTAACCTTTTGAGTAACTGTCAGACTGTTTCAAAAAGTGACTGCATAATTATACATTTCTGTCAGCAGTGTATGAGGGTACCAATTTGTCCATATCCTCATCAACACATTATTATCTGTCTTTTGATTACAGGCATCCTAGTGGAAGTGAAGTGGTATCTCAAAGCAGTTTTAATTTGTGTTTCTCAGATGGCTAATGTTATTGAACACATTTCAAGTGCTTATTGACCATTTGTATTTCCTTTTTTTTTTTGAGAACTGTCTATTTAGATCTTTTGCCATTGATAAAACTAATAAACTTTTAGAGCACTTTATTTAGTTTGATAGAAAATATGGGAAAGTACACAGTTCTTATTACTCCCTTACCTGTTTTCCACACACAGTTTCCCATTGTTATTAACATCTTGCATTAGTGTGATACATTTGTTTAATTGATGAGCCAATATTGATGTATTATTTATTCTCTAAAATCAATAGTTTACATTAGGTTTCACTCTTTGTGTTGTACTTTCTATGGGTTTTGACAAAATTATAATGACATACATTCACCATTATGGTATTGTACTGAATAGTTTCACTGTCTTAAAAATCACCTGTCATCTCTCCTGTCTCTCTTCCCCCAAACTCGTGGCAAAAATGATCTTTTTACTGTTCATAGCATGAAAAAGAACAAAATCTTGCCATCTTCAACAACATGCATAGACCTAGAGGGTATTATGCTCAGTGAATATGTGCAATCTAAAAAACAAAATAAACAAACAAAACAGAAACAAACTCATGGATACAAAGAACATTTTGATGGTTGCCAGATGAGAGAGGAGTTGGGGATGAGTGAGGGGAGGAAGGGATTAAGAGGTACAAATTGGTAGTTACAAAATAGACATGGGTATGTAAATTATATCATAAGAAATATAGTCAATCATACTGTACTAACTATGTCTGGTGTCAGAAGGGTATTAGACTTATCAGGGTGGTAATTTCATAATGTATATAAGTGTCTAATCACTATGTTGTATACCTGAAACAAATATAATCTTACATGTCAACTGTAATTGAAAAAGAAAAAATTATTTAAAAACCCCAACCTTCTAAAGTACTTTTGAGAGTGTGGAGAGACTGGATCAGACATATGTTACCCATAGAATGAAAATGCTGCAGCTATTCTTGAAAATTATTTGGCAGTTCCTAAAAAAAAAAAGAAAGTGCACATACATTTACCATCTGTCCTAGTAATTGTACTCCTGGGCATTTGTCCCAGAGAAATTAAAATCTAATGTTCATCAAAAATTTATATATAATTGTTCACAGCAACTTTATTTGTAATAGCCCCAAACTGGAAACTGTTGAAATATACTTAATAGTTGACTGGCTAAAAAAACATGGCCCGTCCATACTGTGGACTACTACTCATAAATAAAAAGGAACAAACTATTGATACATGAACTTGGAGAAATCTCAAGGACATCATGCTGAGTTTTTAAGAGATGGAAAATAGACCAGTGGTTGTCAAGGGTTAAGAATGATGGGTGACAGTGGTAGTGGTATATCTAAAAAGGGTAATGTGAAGGAGATCTTTTTGATAATCAAATGGTTTTATATCCAAAACTATATACAAAAACATTGTTTCCACTGTGAAATTTCTGGTTTTAATATTGGTTAGTAGTTATGTAAAATAGAATCAGTGGATGAGCTGGATTAAAGGGACAAGGAACCCATCTCTCCGAACTGTCTTTTCAAGTTTTTAAATTAGTTCTAAACAGAAGCTTAAAAAAGCAAAACAATGAACAAACAAAAGCAACCCCTCAAACAAAAGACAAACAGAAAACAATGTTTATTTGTAGGTTTTTGTGTGTACATATTAGGGGGATCCAAAAAAAAACTGGTATTATCTTTCATTGATGTGAGAAGGATTGTGCATTCTCAATTTGTTCCTCCAGGTCAAACTGTTCAACCAAAGTTTTTATCTGGAAGGATCGAGAAGGTGGCATCATGATTTTTGGAAGAAATACCCCAAGTTGTGGCAAACAAGTGGTTGGTTCTTTCACCATGACCTGTCCACACTGTTCAGCAGTTTTTGACCAAAAAGGCATGACTCCTGTGCCTCACCCTCCCAATCACCCAATCTTGCTCTGAGTGACTTTTCTTTGTTTCCCAGAATGGAAAAAGTCCTCAAAGGGAAACATTTTGCAAATGTGGAAGAGGTGAAACAAAAAATGGTAGAAGCACTAAAAGGCATCAGAATCAAGAAATTCAAAAACTGTTCTGAGCAGTGGAGAAAGCATCTGAATAGGTGTATTGCATCCAACAGAGAGTACTTTGAAGGTGACTGAAGTTTAAACATGTGAGAATGTAATTTCTAATAAATAAATTCATTTTGGGGGGTCATTCCTCTTATATATTTCAATTCATTTGGATAAATTCCAGGGAGTGCAATTGATGGATCATGGAAAGAATATGTTTAATTTTGTAAGAAACTGCCAAGCTGTCTTCCAAAGTGGTTGCACTGTTTTGCATTCCCACAACATATGAATGAGAGTCTATTTTTCCTTTTGTCCATTTTAAAATTGAGTTATTTGTTTTTTTTTGATAGTAAGTTGTAAGCATTCTTTATATATTCTCTATATAGCCCCTCATCAGGTATATTATATGCAAAATTTCTTTCCATTCTGGGGTTTGCCTTTTATTTTCTTGGTGTTCTTTGAAGCATAAAAGTTGGTAATTTTGATGAAGCTTAATTTATCTTTTTTTCTTTTTTGTTTTTTTGCTTTTTGGTATGTGGGTAGCTCCCTGACTGGGAATTGAACCCAGGCCGCAGCGCTGGCAGCGCCAATGCTGAAGCCTTAAGCCACTACACCATCAGGGAACTCCCTGAGTTTTGTTGTTTTTTTTTTTGTTTTTTTCTGTTTTTTTGCTTTTTGGTATGTGGGTAGCTCCCTGACTGGGAATTGAACCCAGGCTGCAGTCTTTTTTTCTTTTGTTGCTTGTTCTTTTAATGTCATGACTAAAAAGGTTTCGCCTAACTCAAGGTAAAAATTTACTTCTATATTTTCTTGTAAGGGTTTTTTAGTTTTAGCTCTTGCAGTTAGGTCTTTGATCCATTTTAAATTCATATTTTATGTACGGTATGAGGTAGGGGTTCAACTTCATTCTTTTGCGTGGGAATGTCATGTTGTCCCATAACTATTTGTTGGAAAGACTTTTCTTTATGCCGTTGTATTACTTTGGCACTCTTGTTCAATTCAATTGACCGTAAATATATTTGTGGACTCTCAATTCTGTTTCATTGATCTGCATTTGTATTCTTGTTCCAGTACCACAGTCTTGATTACTGTAGTAGTAAATTTTGAATTGAGAAGTGGGAGCCCTCCAACTTTGTTCTTCTTTTTCAAGATTGTTTTGGCTATTCTGTTCCTTGTATTTCCATATATGTTTTAAGGTCAGTTTGTCAGTTTCTGCAAAGAACCAGCTAGAATTTTGGCAGGAGGTGCATTGACTTTGTAGATTAATTTGGGGTGCATTGCCAGCTTAATAAGTCTTCTGATATGTGAAAATAGGGTGTCTTTCCATTTATTTAGATCTTTAATTTCTTTAAATAATGTTTTGTAGTTTTGACTACATCTTATACTTCTTTAATTATATTTATTCCTAACATTTTTGGTGTTAGGTATTGAAAATGAAATTGTTTTCTTAATTTCCTTTTTAGGTTGTTTATTGCTAGTGTGGAGAAATACAATTGATTTTTGTATCCTGCAATTTTATACATTATTTTATTTGCTCTAATAGTTTTTAGTTGATTCATTAGGATTTTCTATACATGAGATCACATCATCCACAAACATGAGACTATTTTACTTTTTGCTTTTCAGTTTGGACAATTTTTATTTCATTTTCTTGGCTACTTGCCCTGGCTAGAACCTCCAGGACAATGTTGAATAGTAGTAGCAAGAGTGGACATCTTTGTCTTTCTACTGACCTTAGGGAAAAAGCATTCTGTCCTTCACTATTAAGTATGATGTTAGCTGTGGGGTTTTCATAGATGCCCTTTATCATGGGTCCCTTGGAAGAAGACAGACAGCAAGGAAGCAACGGAAAAAGGGATGTCGGTGGACTTGCATTGAACTTCTGTGCCCCAAGGAGAGGGTAAAACCCATGACTGAGGCATCGAAGAACAGAGCCTGACTTATGCCATGCTGTATGCAGACAGAATTAGGTTCAAAATAGAAAGTGAGTTTAGTTGTAGAAAAATAAAGTATCTTGCTCAATGAAATTATGAACTGACTCATAATCACTAACTATTAATTACAAAATAGCTTTCATATAGGGTCTTTTCTTCACTTATAATTAATAATGGGCATATGTAATAATACTTTCAAGTAATGTACTCTTTTTGGATGGCAGTCCTGTTCAATTATAAATCAATCCAGCATCTTAGTGAATAAAATTTTAAAATGCTAAAACAATTTTTTGGAATTAGTATTGATTGATTAGGGAGTCTCCTGTCAATACAGCAAGGTATCTTTAATTGATTTGAAGCCAGAGGATAATACATTTATAAAAAAGACAATCTCATTTTACACAGAAATCAATGACATTTTCTCATGTAAAGGCTTGGAATGCTGAGTGAAGATTTGAATCTTAAAACATTTCCTTTTACACATCCAAAGGAAACATTTATTCATCTGTATAAAATTAAAAATGATACTTCTTTATTTTGTACAACTGTAGTATAATCAGAAGTAGGATTTCATGCAAAATGTGGACACACATCATGATTTTCCTAGCAAGATAATTGCTACACTGCATTTTAATTAAAGAAAAAAAATCTATCTAAATTCTCAAATTTGGCACTAGGATGCAAAACAAAAAAATACTGAAATACTCTTTTTTCCTACTTTGCACAAATATTTACTTATTTTAAGAAGCCTAAATTATCATATCCATTTGAGTGCTTACTTCATTTCTCCTACTTGAAAAACTTATAAAATTATTGATATTGTGTGTCGTTCTTTACTTTAAACCAGTGGTTCTTAATCCTGGATGCACATTCAAGTCAACCCAGTTGTTTTAAAAAATAATAGCACTTGGGCCGCAGGCACCCCTGGAAGTGAAGGTCCGTTACTGGTATTTTTAAAAAAACATCCCAGTTGATTTTAAGTTATAGCCTGCATTGAGATATGCTTTAAATGACCACCAGAACTAGTGAATGTTATGATATGTAAATTATACCACAATAAAATTGTTTAAAACTATCATCACCAGTTGGTATGTAAAACTTCACCAAAGTAAAGTGTCACACCTATATGAATATCAGGTGCCAGCAGTACTAGTTCACCCAGGACTGAGGGGTTTCCCCACATGTGGGATTTTTGGTACCAAATATGGGGACACTTTGAGCACACTGAGAGAGTTGGTCACCCTATAATATGTCTCCCTGGGTGAAGGAGGGCCTTTCCCCCTCCTTAGTCGAGGTTATTTGAGAAGAGACCGATAGAGCCAGTTTCTTGCCCTTGTAGGAGACACTGATGCTACTTCTCTACCCACACACACATACTCATTCAATTATTCTCTTGTCCTCTGGCTTCAAACTTCACCAGGTCACTAAAATTACCCTCTTAGAGATGACCAGTGATTTCTTTTGTTTCCAAATCCTGATCCTTTCTTCTGTTCTTTCTTGGTTTCTATGGCATGATAGCAGATTGGTTTTCCTATTTCTCCTTAAAATATTCCCATTTTCTTTGCTGGTACCATTTCTACTTGTTTGCCCCCTTGGTGTAGGCATTTTTCACGTTCTTGGCTCTCTTTTTTTACCTATACATGCTCATGATTTCACCTTATTGATTCATTTCTGCATATATTCCCTGGGACACTTGTTTCCCCTCAGTATCCATGGCCTTGTTGGGGTAACAGGAGAGAGAGACAGACTTGGCTCGGAGAACCTCAGACAATTTCATTATCTTCATGATGAATCCTGGCATTATAGGGGCCAGGGCTGTTTTGTGACATCTAAGACACAGAGTCAAAGGCATTAACTTTGACAAACATTTATATTGCCTTAATAAACTGCAAACCCCATGAGGAACTCTCTATTGTATCCCTAGCATTAAGTAAAGTGCCCGGTACATAGTAGGTGCTAAAAAATAAGTAAAGAGTAATTCATTTCAGTCACAACTTTCTACTTTGGATTTCTTCAAAGAACCTCTAGCCTTCATAAAACACTTCCTTGTTTTATCCACTGTTTGTCTTCCTCCATCAGAATATAAGCTCCATGATGGTAGGAACTTTTATATGTTTTGTTCACTGCTGTATCCCCGTTGCCTATGGTAGTGCCTGGCCTGTGCAAATATTCAGTTCATTTGTTTAATGAATCTTTACCCCAACCTTGCTCCTGTCCTGGATAATGCCCTTACTGGTATCCATAGCACGATGATTTTCCAGTTTATCCAGTCTCAAATTCTTGCAGCTATTTTTGACTTTTTCCTATCCTCCTATATCCATTTAGTAAACAAGTCCTCTCAATGGTTTTCCAAATACCTTTTATGTTAATGTCATCTTTTCCATTCTCACTGCTATCATTATAAGTTAAACACTTGAAAACTCTAATTGGGACTATGGAATAGAATCTGTCTCATGTTATCTAGGTTTTTGTTACTATAATTAATCCTACATGTCACTGCCAGATCAATCTTACTTGGAACTCTCATTATGTCACTCTCTTACTGGAGGCTCAATACAGTTAAATACAGAAATCTCAGCCTGGCATTTGGAATTGCCACAATATGACCCAAATCTGTCGTTTCAGTTTTATCTCCCCTTTTTCCTTTATAGATTTCTTATGGTACACACGAAGTGGGCTACTTGTTCTTTGAATACTCCTTGAACTTTCCTACCTCTGTACTTTTCTCATGCAGTTAACTTCTTCAGGAATGTTCATTACCAGCTGTTTCTTGTACAGCTAAATAATATCCATATACTACAATCTTTTGATTCATCATTTTAAAAACTGACTTATTGTGGTAGATGAGGCTTTAACACTTTTACACAACGACACTTCACCTCTGTGGCAGATATTTCCTGTTTGTCCCACTAGCTCCATCATCCACCTGCTCTCTGTCCCAGGAGTCTCACCTGTATTGACCACATCTATGGCTTCCATACTCATTGGCTTCTTGTTGAGTTTGCTCAGTGGAGAGCAGAGAGGAAGGATGTCAGAGGAAAGGGAATAAGATAGATTAAGATATTTATTACTCCAACTCCTTTCCAGTGTTCCTCAAACAAACGTCATTGTTTCTTTCAAAGTGGCCTCCTCACAATTTTATTTTGGGTTTTAATAACTGCTCCCTCCCTTCCTCTTTTATGTATGTTGGGGTTTCATTACATAGGCATGATCGATTCTCTCACTGACCACGTGACTGAACTCAATCTCTGGTACTCCTCCCTGTCATGGAGGAAGTCAGGCTGGGCTGATAATTACCTGGCTCAAAGCCCCAACTCTGTAATCACATGGATGGTCGCTGGCATGACCAACCTCCATCCTAAATTATCTTCTTAGCATAAACTCAGGTATGGTTCAAGAGGCTCATGAATAACAAAGTCACTCTTATTACTTGGGAAATTCCAACAATTTAGAGTTTCCTTCCTAGGAATCAGGTATGAAGGCCAGTCAAATTCTTTATTATACAAAAGGTACATACTATCGACATGACTTATCACTGTTGATGTTGACTTCGATCATGGGGCTGAGGTTGTGTTTGTCACATTTCTCTACTGTCAGGTTTGTTTCCCTATACCCTTTCATACTGTACTGTTTGGAAGAAAGTCACCAATTATATTTAAGGTGTGGGAAGTTATGCTGAACTTCCTTAGGGAAAGTATCTACATTAAATTATTTGGAATTCTTGGCAAGAGAGGTTGTTCCACCACTTATTCATTTATTCATCACTTATTTATATCAGTATAAACTCATGCATATTTTATACTTAGAGTTATAATCCAAT
Source organism: Lyroderma lyra (assembly GCA_004026885.1). Classification (NCBI taxonomy): domain Eukaryota; kingdom Metazoa; phylum Chordata; class Mammalia; order Chiroptera; family Megadermatidae; genus Lyroderma; species Lyroderma lyra. The sequence goes on from PVJL010001599.1 coordinate 213,867, forward strand.
AGTATTTTATTTATTTTATTGCTCAAGTTTTTCTAACTTTGGCCATTGGGAGCTTTGTCAGTTGGATCCTGTGTACCTTTGACATACCCCCATCAATGAATTTATTTTTAAAGCATTTTCTTATTTGTTGGCACTGCAATATGCTCTAAGCTCATCTTATATGTTTCCTGCCCAGTCCTAGAGTCAGTTATTTCTCCAAGGAGTAGTCGTTCCTTTTAATGAAGAATGAATGGTATTGTCTTCATTCTTTTAAATCATTTTCTTTTCTTCCTGACTCCTTGTTTTAACTTTATTTTTGGAAATATTATTATTAGCCAGTTCACATTTCTATTTTGATTTGGGTGGGATTACCATGATCTAGGAACTGTAAATCAGAGTCTGCCTATCCTCTTGCACAGAAGATAAACAGAACTCTAAGTAAAAATTGCAGTTGCAAGGACCCTGAATGTTTCCTTTTTGGTAACACTCAGAATTCCTGAGAGGGTGGAATTATCCAATATGAGATAGAGAAGCACAGCTTAGGAAACTGTAGGATGAATCTATGGAAAAGAGCAAGAGAAAATATGATTTTTGACTTCATGATTTTTGTCTCAATTTTTATTTTGAAAATTTAACACTGGAATTCTGTCGCTGGAGGTCCTGAATATCTTTTTTCTTATCAACATTTTACTATGAAAAATTTAAGCATATAGCAGGGTTGAAGGAATTTCAGAGAGAAATAATTTTACAGGGAAATCTATTCATACCACCTAGATTTTACTATCAACTTTTAACTTGCTCTATCACATATCTATCCATCTATTCATTCCTCTATCCATCTATTAATCTATTTTATTTTTGATGATTTTAAAGTAAATTGAAGACAGCATTATATTTCTCCCTAAATTCTCCTCAGCACATGTATCAATAAGTAGAATTCGATACAGTTTTTAAAATGTAAAATTTCCATACAATAAAATGTGCAAATTTAAGTGTATATTCACTGAGTTTTGACACATATGCATGGGTAACTCATACACTATAATATGGACCATTGCCATCACTCCAGAAAGCTCATGCTCCTTTCCAAATAATTCCTGCCCTCACCTCCTCCGGAGGCAATCACTGTTCTATTTTTTTCTCTATCATAGATTAGTTCTGCATATTCTAGAAAATTTCATATAAGTGGAATCATATACTTTATGATTTCATGTGTTAGGTTTCTCTCACTAGCATATATTTTTTTGACATTTATCTATGTTGTTGCGTGTGGGGTACTTTTCTTTGCCTTTTGTTCATAAATATATAACAATTTAAAAATCTTTTCTTCTATTGGTGTACAGCTGGCCTATTTCCAATTTGGGGCTATTATGAATAAAGCTATTATGGACACTTGTATTCGAGACTTTGTGGGATATATGCTTTCATATCTGTCAGGCAAATAAATGCTTAGGAGTGGAATTCTTGGGTTGCATGGTAGTTGTATATTTAAGTTTTATAGTACCAGACTACTTTCCAAACTTGGTATACCATTTAAATTTGTCAACAATAAAGTAAGAAAGTTCAAGTGATCCCACAACCTTGTCATTGTTTGGTTTTGTCATTCCTTTAAATTTTAGCCATTCTAGTTGATATGTGGTGACTGATATATCATTGTAAGTTCTTTTTTTTGTTTGTTTTTTGTTTTTTGGTGGTTCTCTGACTGGGAATTGAACCCAGGCCGCCATGTTGAGAGTGCTGAAGCCTAGCCACTACTCCACCAGGGAATGCCCTGATATATCATTGTAATTGTAACTTGCATTTTCCTGCTGACTAATGATGTCGATTACTTTTTTCCATGTACTTCTTGGTTATTCATGTATTTTTTCAAAACTTTTGTCTATTTTTTAATTGGATTGGTTTTTTATTGTGAGTAATGGTATTTCTTTACATTTTAGATCAGTGCTGTCCAATAGAATTTTCTGCATAGTTCAATGTGCTAGTGTGAAATGTGGCTAGTGCAAATGAAGTATATTTTTAATTAATTGAATTTTAATCAATTTAAATTGAAATAGCTGCATTGGCTAATGGCTATCATATTGGACAGTGCAGTTTTATATACCAGTCTTAATCAGATACATGTTTTGTGAATAATTTCTCCCAGTCTATGGCTTGCCTATTCATTTTCTTAATGGTATGATGAAACTATTTCTTAATCCTTTTAATGAATGTAAGTTTTAAATTGTGATCAATTCCCAATTTTCAATTTTTAAAAATTATTATTATGTTCTATGACCCATCTAAGAAACTTTTAATTACTCTTAAGTCACAGTATTTATTTTTGGTTTATGATCCACCTTGATGATGTGGGCTGGGAGTTAGAGTTACTTAGGTACCATTGTTGAAAAGATTTTTGGCAACTTTTTGAAGAATAAAAAACAGTGTTAAGTGTGGATCTACTTCTATCCTTTCTATTCACTTTCATCTCTTTGCTGAGCCTCATGTCATTAGTACACTGTTTTCATTACTGCAGTTTTATTGTAAGTTTTAAAGTAAGGAGCACGAGTCCTCTTATTTTATTCTATTTCCAGATTGTTTTTAGGCCCTTTGAATTTTAGAGCAGCTTGTTAATTAATTGTTGGGATTATGATTGGGATTTTGTTAAATCTGTAGATTGATCATAGATATAAGAGAAATGTTTGATATTGAAATTTTAAGAATGAATGATCTATCCAGGTTGATTTTTATTGTTAGTCTAAGTAGAATTTTATTTACACAGATATTCGATTATATACAAGGTGCTTTGTGGGATACACATGTCTTCCCTGGAGCTACTTGCTTTTGGATTTCTAGTGTCTGGCTTCAAGCTTGTGACTCTCAGGGGGTTGGCAATAGGCAGTGAAAGCCTCCCATAGGCTATTCAAATCAAACTTGCGGAACTCTTGGGCCAACTCCACCGCCTCAGCCACCACCTTCTTCATCCGATTGTCACAGCATAACTCAACATAACCAGACAAGGGGAAGTCTTTCTGGAAAGTATGTACCTCAATGCCATAGTCTGTCAGGATCCTTCTTAGATAAGTGTGGTTAGCAAAGAAGACTCCAAACATATCTCATAGCTCTTTCTCATACCAATTGCCTGCCTTGTACACACAGAGACAGTAGACTCAATGGGTATAATACATCCCATCATATCATTGATCTAAGTTTATAGGTTGTAATACTTTGTCAAAAAGAAAAACAGGGTCTGATCAATATTCTATGATCTAGGCCAGAAGAGAGCCTATAATAGTCACTGTTTCTTCCATTTTGTATTCTTTACTCAGAAAACACTTTTGGACAATAATTTCTTTGGCAGAATTTGAGGTTAGAGTTGTCGACTCCCTTGAGTATGTAAAGTCAAGAACCTAGGTTCTAAAAGACAGAATAAAAGTCATTTCCAAGATGAACTAATGATGTTAAATGTGAAAAAAATCCATATATAATTCTTAGATTTGTATCCTGTTTAAGAAAGGCAATAAACATGCTTTTTCTGTTGTACAGGATCTCTAAACTATTTTGCCTTGATTTTTCACAAAATTATTTTAGGAAGTGGGTACCCACTTACCCTAGAATAAACCTAACAGTGTTCCATGGTAAAAAAAAAAAAAAATTAGAAAGAATGATGTTACACAACTGAATTCTCTTTAGTTCTTATTTTAATTCAATATAAGCTTGGAAGATAAATCAGCTGATTATTTAGTTTAATCTCTTCATGATTTATGTAAAGAAATAGAGAGTTAAATGATTTGTCTAAAATCATATAACTAGTGAGTAGCTATATTCTGACAATATAGGCTTTCCAGCCAGTCTATCTGTTGATATTTCTACTATGCATTTCTGTCATAACAGCTAATCAATCACCTTCTGAGCCCCTATAATGTGCTTCATACTGGGCTATGTAGAGATGATATATCAGGGGTGTCCAATCTTTTGGCTCCCTGGGTCACATTGGAAGAAGAAGAATTGTCTTGGGCCACACATAAAATATACTAACACTATTAATAGCTGATGAGCAAAAAAAGGTCAGTGCATAATTTTTGTAATGTTTTAAGAAATTTTACGAATTTGTGTTGGGCTGCATTCAAAGCCATCCTGGGCCACATGCGGCCCACAGGCTGCAGGTTGGATAAGTTTGATATAAATTATTATTATGAGACAGCTCTGGTCCTCAAACACCACAGAGTCCTGTGTCAGAGAAGACACAATTAGAAAACAGTGAAAGATAATATGTAATAAGATTCTAAGTTGGATAGGATTTAGGATAAAGTGCTGTGAATGCATATAGAAGTAATATTGTACCTCATTTTAAATAAAACTTGCTGTGTAACTATAACTGAAAATAAGTTGTATAAGAGACACCTAAAACAGACTAGTTTTGCTAATTTAAATGTATAAAATTAAAGCAATCAAATTGTACCCTAATTAATATTTTGTTAAATAAAATGTTAACAATTGTTAAGGAAGCTGAAGATTAATACTTGATGAAATTATTGGAGAAGGCTTTATGGAAGAAATAGGGTTTGAGATAGAATTTCAAGGGATGATGGAATTACTAAGGGGAAAGGGATTATAAAGTATTATAACTGGGACACAAACAGTATTTTAATGAAAATTTGAATACCTTATAAATTAAAATGTGATTTCAATACAGTTCAAGAAAAGGTCATTAAATATGTTTATGGGTCTCTGAAATAAACTACTTTTCACTAAAGCTAATGAAGCCTAAATTTATATGAGAAGCTTGGAGGTGGGAATGTCTACGGAATTAAGCAGTTGAGTAGGAATCTAGATCTCTTATTGCCGAGGTGGTGCTATTTTGCCCAGGTGCTTCTATGATAGCTGTCCCAAATGGAATATTGTTTTTTCAACAATATTCCTTTAAAGTAATGAGAAACTTATATTTCCATTTTGCTTTTAACAATTTGCCCTAAACCAAATAAACTAAAATCTCTGACTCCTCACTTTCTGATCTACAAATGGGGTTAATAATAACTTTCCTACCTAATTCATGGTAGTTGTGAAACTTCAACAGGACAATGTGTGTGAAAATGCTTTGAAAGTCTTCCAAATAAAAGATTCAGAAAATAATAAAAATTGTACAGATGATGGTTGAATAGAGATTCAAAAAAGATATTTTTTTTAGGGATAAACTCTGCAGAGTTCTCTTCAGCATTGACTTGGATTGTCTCCATGGATTCTAATATATATTTAATTCTAAATATAACATATTTTTCTTGGGGTGTAGATAACTGTATGGTATACAAAGGCTGTCTGGAAAAAATCCAGCCATAAATGCCTTCATTTTTCATATTACATGACTGGGTACTTTCTGGATAGTCCTCATATGTGCAATGTGATTAACTGAATGTTTTATATATACTGAATCATCTTCTATCAATTAGGCTGATTTATGAACTGTTACTTAGAGTGTCACTGGAAAATTCTTGTTTGTGTTACTTATTTATACATTAATTACAAAAAACTGCTTTCTTCATACTTGTATTCAGATTAATTACATTATTGAAGAATGATGAACTGCTAATGCAGACAGAGAATGGAGCTGCAAATCTAGTTTCTTAAGTACCTAAAGAGAAGACTAGTTGATTATTGAGAGAAGAACAGAAATAGTACAGCTGTAATACTACCTAATTTTTCTTCCACTGAGAAGTGAGTTCATTTGTTATTAAGGGTGAATTCAGTTGTTATTAAAAAAAAAAAACAGAACTTGGTTTGTAAAGCAGAGAGTCTTTAATTTACTGCCTTTATGTTGCTATTCTCTAGTATCTAATATTATAATATTTTGTGGGGTTTGATAATTAATGTTATAAAAATTAATAAATTATTAGTACTCAATAACATTTAGTAACTCTTGACAAAGGTTCAGAATAAACAAAGGATTTAATTTCTTAAGAAAATATGCATTTTTTTTCATTTGGTAAAAGAGAATTCCCATTATATGAGTATGTCAATTATATTTCAATTTAAAAAATTGCCTACAAGAAACCATACTTTGACTATATTCTTATTAAAATTTACTCAGTATTAGTTATCTATTGCTGCATAATCAATTATCACAAACTTGCAACTTAAAACAACACATTTATTATCTCATTGTTTCTGTGGGTCAGGAATCTGGGCACAACTTAACTGAGTCTTCTGCTTCATAATCTTTCACAAGGCTACAATCAGGGGATCAGCCATGGTTGGAATCTCATTTGAAAGCTCAATTGGGAAGGATCCACTCTCAATGTCATTTGATTGTCAGCAGAATTCAGTTCCTTGCAGGCTGTTAAATTGAGGGCCTCAGCTCTTTGCTTGCCACATAGGGCCTTTTCCATAGGCAACTGACAAGATGACAGCTTGCTTCACCCAAGCCAGCCAGGAGGTCTTCTAGAAAGCCAAAAGTTACAATTTTATGCAATGTAATCACAGAAGTGACATCCTATCACCTTTGCTGTATCTTTTGGTTAGAGACAAGTTAATAGGTCAACACTCTAGGGGAGGGGTTTGAACATCAAGAGACAAGGATCATTTTGAACCATCATAGTCTTTTTGAAAAGATCTGATTTATTTGACATATGACACGAGCTACAAAAAGAGAGATGCCCACTTAGATGCTCACTAAAAAAGTGTATTCAATTTATTCTATAACCAGAAAGAATTGGTGGGAATGGCTTAATAGAATTTTCAGTTAGCTATATAGTACCACAAACTAATAAGTGCAAACTACTAAACACATTATTTTCTTCTTCCACCATTCTGTTCTTTCTTCGGTATTGTCAGCTATGAAATGAGATAGCCTTACATTGGACCCTGGAAAAATGAAAAAGAATTGCACTTCTGAGAAGCATTAGAGAAAATAAAATTTTATATATATCTACATATATACCTTTTATCAGCAAATGGTGTTGATTTTGTTGTCCTGGTAACTGATATCTATTAAAAATGGCATTCTCAGCGAACAATGCCAGCATGTTTCTCTACAGAAATAGCCTTAGTTAAATCTTTGCACATGATTAGAAATTCATAAAAGGGATTCAATATGGCATTAGTGAAATAAGGCCATTGACTTTGAATAATTAACAAAACTTCATCAGGTAACTAAAAGAGCTCTTTGAATTCCTAACCAAGTCAAAACACCAGGCATTAAATTACTTAGGACAATTATACCCCAAATAAACATTTTCTGTGCAAACACATTTTTATCTGTTTTGAAGACTAGCAAAGACTGGAAAAGCTTTAGATGGGAGAGTTAGTAATTACCACTTCAATATGTTTGGATTGTTGAGTTATGGTTAGTAAGTAGATGGCTTCTAATAAAATTGAGAGTGAGTTCATTAGCCTGAATCATGGGTGGAAAGAAAAATCCAATTTTATTTTTATTTTTAAGCTGCAGAAGAGGATGCCATGGAAAATAGACCCAAGTATTGTTTGTAAGGTTGGTTGGTATGAATGAGAGTACTTCAAGCAGTCTAAGAACTGTGTGGGGGACCTAAGATAAAGATAAATTTCATGGTTTTAAGCCTGCCAGTCTATCCTAGAGAAAATTGATATTATAACCCTTAATGGTGCTATTTCTGCTGTATTGCTCTAAATCAGAATATAAATGCGTTTTGAGAAATTATAGTGATTTGGTAGTTCCTCACTTTCATAAATGAATTGAACAAATTTTGTGCCTGCAATACTTATGCCAAATCATGTATAATATACATATGTATGGTCAATACATCCTAAATAGAAAAGGTTAATAGTTGATTTGGCACAAGAACACCAAGTAGAGTATGATATTATGTAAGCCACATGATTATAGAGGACATCCTCACATTTTGGTATCAGCAAGAAACAGACATAAATCTACACTATCTCCCTTTCCCTGAAGAAAAAAGAACTTCATTAGCTGACATGAAGTTTTGGTTATCTTGATGTGGCTCTGCTTTGTCATTGTCCTTGGTATGTTTTCTACAGTGCACAGGAAAATCCTCTCCTGAATACAGAATGAAGAAGGTGTTAGCAAAAGCTTCAAATCTCAAGCATAGAAATGAAGAGTAGGAAGGGCTTGGCTGAAAGAATACTTGGAGAAAATGAAATAAAAAAGCAAAATCATGGGAATACTAAGGCCCTGTTTGTAGCAAGTATTTAACTTGGGTGACAAACACTTTTTCTTATTTCTGATTGTGTCTCTTCTATTTCAGGACAGATTCTTCTTTGAAGATTTAAACATTAAATAGAAACTATATTCAGCTATAATTTGAGCACTGTGACCTTTGTCCAAGGATTCAGTTCAATCTTATAAATCAGAAATTCAAATGTCAAATCACCCATGATTTATCCAGCTTTGGATATTGGCATTTAGATACCCAACCTATCTCATTCTAGAGGTGAGGTTTTAGTCATTTGGAGGCATATTCTCAGAAGCCTATCCAGTCCAAGAATATACATTTGTTTTAATTTTTAAAAATAAAAACAGGAGCTTAGGTACTGAAAGGCCAGCAAAGTCTTTGATATGGGCAAATCCACAAACTTCCTGCACTGGCTCATTGGGAGTTATTCATCTAAGCAGAATTACTTCATACTTTAATGTGAATATTTATATTACATGTAGGTGAGAGACAGTTTCATGCTTATTCCTGAGCAGAGACACTTGGAAACAAATTACAGTGTGTGACAAAGTCAGATCAATTAACAGGGATCTCATTTAGACAAGTCTGTAGATGGGTGAAGGTTTCATTTCAGTGAGCTCTTTGGACAAAATGAGCAGTTCAGCTGGGGACAATACCCTTAAACTGAAGGCACTGTCACTAACTTCTGAGCTTTATTTAGTATATTCAACAGAGAAAATAAACTGTTCATAACACCCTATTTTTCCTCAGTGTGTTAAGCAAAGGAGTGAAGCATGTCCTCAGCTGAAACTGAGACTTAAGGACAAGGAATGAGGCAGGTCCCACTCAGCGTGGGAATCTGAACTTTTAATGAGTCCTTGGACACCTAAGGAAGATTGCTTTTTAAAAAAAATTTTTTGAAAATAATACAAGACATTACCATAAACATAGTTTGGGGCATTTTTTGTTCTGATCAGTATTTATTTATAAATTTCTCTCAGTGTGATAGAAACTCAATCTTGTTAAGTACAGATTCCACCAGGGTTGTATCTCTGTAGTGTTCTGAAGTGCCTAAGAATTTAATCCTCAAGGTTTTTAGTACTCCATACTAGCATTCTTTGAGATGACACATACTTTTAAACGTGTAGATTGTCAAATTTTCCCTCATCCTTGACATTAAGCTCTCTTAAGGATGAGCTTTCTCTTGGCCACTCCTGTGGCTTCTTGCAGGGGGCAAATCCTATAAGATTGCCGCAGGCAGTTTGCCTAATCACAACACTCAATCATTTTTATCCTGTGGTGCTATCCCTACACTGAGCTCTCCCTGGGGATGGGGGCATTGATTCTGTTGTTCTCACATTCCTTAAACTGATTTGTTCCCCTTCCACATTGGGGCTCAATTTTGAGTGAACAGGGGAAGGAAGTCACAGTGTATGGGTTCCTTTTTAGGAGCTGTGACAGGCACATATTATGTTAACTTCAAATAACAGAAATCTTAACCAACAGTGATTAAAACAATTAGCTCACACAACAAGGTCTGGAGGTGCACGCCAGAACTAGCATAGCAGCTTAAATGTATAACCAAGAATTCATCTTCCTGTCCTATTTCCACTTCATTACCTTTAGCTATTAGCTTTTGTCACTGTGTTTGTCACTGATGTGCTTATCATGTTCACAAGATGACTGCCACATTGCCAGGCGTCACATCCATGGTCAAGATGGGAAAGAGGAGTAGCACCAACTATGTTCCACTCTACCAGAAAAGCAAAAGATTTCTCTGGAGCCCCCGAGAAAATTTTCCTTACATCAAATCGTTCAGATCTCCGTTATACGTGCCCAGAACTACGTCCGGAATTAGCAAGTGAGATTAGGAAAGTGAGTATATGAATTTCTAGCCTCTATATTTGAAAGTGGCAAGGAAACTGGGGCTTGAGAATGTTATAGGTATCTAACTATTAATACCTGGCATAAGAAACCATGTATATCTAAGTCTTCACTTTTCTTCTAATTACTTTCATTCTCCACAGTCCCACAAAATTTTATTCAGTCTCTCTAGACAGATATTGAGTTGGCTTACTCAATATTCATTTCCAATCATCTTCTCCATTGTTTTCCTCTGCTCCATAGGTTAGAGATATCTACATGCTTGATTTCTCAGCTTCCGTTGCTTATAAGGGTAGTCATGTGACCTGGTTCTAGTTAATCTGTATGTGTATGGCTTTCTTTCTCAAATAAAGAAGGCAAAAACTCGGTGGGGAAATTTCTTTATCTTTGTCATTCTTCTTCCTGTTTACAACGTAGTCTTGATGCCTAACGGTGCAGCCACCATCTGTGACTGTGAGGGGACAAAAATGACACCGAGATGATAGAACAAAAAGAATGAATTTAGGACATAATAACACAATGCATTCACTGCATCAGACCTGTAGAGTCTACCTGTGACCTTTTTATATGAAACTAATATGTCCTTACTTGTTTAAGACAATGGTAGAGTTTTCTGCTCCTGGAAGCCAAATATAATCCTAATTTACATAGGTTAAAAATCCATGTTTTTATATCATGTAGTTCTTCCAAATCTACTGTCTTTGCCAGAGCTATCCCCATTCTCTTAAAATGTCCCAGCTTTTAAAATTCAAAAGCAAGAAAACCATCTGTTTTCTCTAAGCATTTTGTCGTCACATTTATTTCCAAGTAGAAAGGGCTATGTGAGATACAAGGAATTATTGGGGTGGGGGATCCTTGATAAATATTAAAAAATATATCTCACCATAGTTACAAGCACACACAAACCCACCCAAATAAGGCCAAGGCAGATAGAGAATTTGTTGGATGAATGTAAGTCTATTTCATGGACTTAAGGTTAAGAAGTATAGCTGAACCTCACTATGGACTAGAACCAGGAACTGAGAGCTATTATGAACCAATGAAGTTTGATCTCTCTTCCCTCTCTGGAGACATGATCTCTTATGGTCTGCTTTATTCTTCTCTCTTGACATTGGTTTTTTTCTGCAAGGCAGAAAACAAGCCTTTTCAGTTAAACTGCAAACTATAATAAGATTGAGTACTATCTCTTATTTTTTAAATCTCTGGAGAAAGAATCTATTTGGTTCAATATTGGTTGTGTGTCAATTTTTAAACCAATTAGTGGCCATGAGGATGGGGTCAAATGACTTATTAGTTCTTTTTTTAATGTCTGTTTAAAAAACTTTCAATTATAGTCGACATTCAATATTATTTTGTTAGTCTCAGGTGTACAGCATGGTGGTAAAGCATTAATATAATTTATGAAGTGATGACATCGATTCTTAGGATTTAAGGGAGAATATTCTTTTGAGGAGGGAAAGTGTGTGTGGCAGTGGTTGTTGGAGAAAAACAATGAACATTACTTCTACTCTCCTGATATCCTAATTTGCTGAAAGGTAAATGAAATTAGTGATTCATTCATTCTATCAACATTGGTTTCACTTGTTTCTCCCTTTATGTTATCTCTCAGAGAATATCAGTACCATTCGTTTAGTTACCCATGTCATAAACCCTTACACAACCACCAATAATCACAATAGCTAACAGTTAATGAATTTGTGTACTATATGATAATCATTCTATATGCATTATTTTAAATTCAACCTCACATCAACCCTAGGTATCTAATTTATAGATAAACAAAGTGAAATTACAGGTGTTAAGTCAAGCTTTCAACATGTCTCTTGGATTATTACAATAACCTCTGTCTCCCTGCCTCTGATCGTGCCTCTCTCACCCATGTTTTTTTTAAACTGGATGATCATAATGGTATTTCTAAAACACAAATCTGATCATGCCACTTTCCTGCTTAAAACTCTTCTATGGTTCCCTCAGCATAAAGTCCAAATTCCTTTACAAAATATATAAAACCTTTCATGACCTGGGCAAGCTTCATCTTTACTAAATTCCATCCTTATCTCTTTCAATTCTGCAACTCACACTCTATCCTCAAGCCACACAGATCATTTGCAGTGATTAACAGTTCCTTTGTTATCTCCTCACAATAACCCTGCTGTTTTCCCAGATGATCCCTACTTATCACCTACATTTAGGATTCAGTTTAGATGTTACCCTATCCAGAAGCCTTCCTTGATTCAATTGGGTGCTCCTTCTTTGTACTTCTGCATCACCTAGTGCTATTCTCCTATATTTATCACACCATACTCTAATTGTTTGTTAACTTATTTTCTCTCTTGCTGTATTGTAAAGTCCATGAATGGAGGTATTATGTCTGGTTCAATATTAAAAACCCTAAGATTGTGCTTTGCACATAAGTAGTTGCTCAATAAATATTTTTAAAATGATTGAATCTTCAGTAGAACTTGTAAAGCTACCTGGAGATAAACAAATATACAGCATTTCTTGTTTTGTGAATGCTGGATGATTTTGACAGTTATTCCCTTTATCCCTGTTACTTTGGCTCACAATTTATAAAAATCGAGCAGCTAAACATTTAAAATTGATAAAATCAACCAGGAAAACATATAAAAAAAGAAAGTGATATAAAACAATAAACTAAAAGTGTCAAACCTAATGAAAGATAAAGAAAGCTGAATAAAGCAATAACATTGTGAGATTGAAGGAGAAAAAGCAAGGAACTGAATTTTTTTCAGATCTCACTAAGTTGAATCTATTTTGCTGGTAAGATCTCATTTAATACTCATAATAATTCCTTGAGGCTGACAGGTTATGCCTAAAATAAAGATAAGGAAATTAAAGATCAGATTAGAACAAAACAAACTGAATGAGTATACAACAAACTCTCTAAAATAAGAAGCAAATATTAATTAAAGAAATTAAAATCAACTTTAGAAACCCTGAATGATCCTTTGGCTGGATCTGTGTTCCTGTATCAGCTTTCCAGCTTTTCTTCTAAAGCTATTTCCTTCACTCTCTCATTCGTTTTGGATGTACACATACTTCCTTCCATCAAGATAATTTCCATCTCCTCCCTTTCTTGAGTGAAATTTGCTTCATTTCATCTGCTTTCTCATTTAGCTAAACTTTTCTTGAGCCTAAAAAAGCATCCTAACTTATCTTTCAGGTAATTGTAAGGAACGCAACAGTAAACATCAACACGAAGCAGATTATTATTGTAGATCATGCAGGAAACAAAAAAATAAAATATTAAACAACGGCAGTGTTTTAAGTGACTATGTTCTGCTCAGTGAGAAAACCTGAAGTTATTTTCAAGTTGCAACATTTACAAATTCTTTTCAGTTAGGTCAAGTCTGTCAACTTTCTAAGTCCCAGTTTTCTTGGTAATGAAAAGAAGGCCCTACTGAGTTTTTTTACATACCTACTCCAGGACTTCCGTGAGGATCAAATGAGATGAGGTACTACGTAAAACACGTAAAACACGCTTCACAGCTGGAACCTGAGAGTTAATGGGCTGCGCCTGTTTTCTGCGCTCTGGGGATAGTGGAGGGAGGAGAAAACCAGGATTACACGTTCAAGAGGGAAAGTCCTTCAGACTCAGCTATGATTTTTACCCCACAGGCCTGTGCCAATCCACCATGTCCCCATACAAGTAGTTCAAGAAAATGACTTATGAGTGCAACACTTAGAGAATTAGTTAAGGAAAACCACATCTTCTTTCTTCAACAAAAGAATATCATTTTTTGAATTTCAAGAAAAATTTAAACACAGTAGACAGTGAGTTTTAAAAAAGTATGTATTTGGAAACGAACTTCAAAAGTATCAATGCATGTGAATCTAAATCACTTGATACTGGATCTTGCAGTGATCTCCAAAATGATTTTGTGAATGAGAATAGTCCCAAACAAGCATTAAACAAAGAAAAAGCAAAATGGTTTTTGAAGCAGATTCAGGAGGAAGAAGACCTTTTTGGAGGCCAAAACTAGTCAAAATATAGATATCAGAGAATGACCTGTGTTAATAAAGTTAACAAAGAAGTGGATTAGCTCTAGCCCGTGGTTGTTTTATGAGTTGCAGTCAGCTATGTCTGAGGAGAACAAGAAACAGCCTGACTTAGATGGTAGACCACTATCGGTTAAATGATAAATTGCTACACTATAACGGAAATGATCAAGAATTTAGAGATGTTTAATTTGTAATTTTTTTGCCCAAGATATCTTTGAGAATGACAACCTAAAAGATACTTATACATTTTTAAGGGAAGATAGAAACCATAAGGGCTTAGAGAAAGATATCTTGATGAACATCAATTTCCGGACCTCTGTTAAATAAATATAAACTAAGTTCTAAAATGAAACTTCAGTATTTTGGATAAAATTGCCAAAGAAAAATTGACATTTAAAAAAATGTGAAAAAAATTTAAATCATGTTTTAGAAAATAATTTGGGCAATTCAGGTAGTCAGTTGTAATACAGTTTTGCTTATTGTGGTGAAAAAGTTTTATTTTAAATGCTAAAAAATAGTCCTATAGTTCAATGTCTAAACCTAACCTGGTCAAAAAATGCTGCCCTGTTCTAAGTTCATGAACTTTGTTTTCATATTTACCACATAGTTCCATCTGGATGGTGTAGCAGGTAATTAAACTTATATGTCCAAAATTAGAAAACGTTTCATAAGAATTTGGTTAAACACTGTGAAATGTTTGTACCTGGCTCGGAACGAGGTTGAGACAAGTTGGGTTCCCGGGCTACAGAAATTCCTTAGGAGGCTAGTTGCTAGGGAGAGGAAGCCGAGCGTTGCCAGGTGACGTCATTATCCCGCGCCAAACAGCGACAGTTTCCGGGCTGTGCTGAGGGACTGATTCTGCGCCATGGGGTCTTGGCAGCGTTTGCTGCTTTTTGGTGGGGTGTCACTTGCGGGTAGTGGCGGGGCCTGTACCCAGTTTGTGGGAAGAGGAGTGTCGGTTTGCCGGCGCCAGGTCCGTGATACAGGAGGGCGCCGGGAGAAGGGCGGGACGGAGATGCTGGGGCTGCAGGGTCTCTGGTGCCTTCACATTCATTGCCTCTTGCCAAAAACTCGCCAAAGTCCCTCGTGGGCCCCCGCTTACTTAGCGGTTCGGACCCCAGTCGGCAGGACGTTCCCACTTTCTAGGCAACCCCTCAGTATAATCAGAGGCGTTGACGCTCATGAAACAGATGGTTAGAACATGGATGTGTGACTTGCACATTGCTTTCTGAGTGTTGCTTTATTTCGAAAATAGGTAAAAGAAGGAAAACACATGTAGGATTTACCTTCGTAAAGATGCTGCTTATTTACTTTTAACTTTAAACATTAGGGTATCCTGGCAGATAAATTTCAGCTTAAACAATTTGTCTCAATGATTGCGATCAATAGCAGTAAGCAAATAGCTCTAGGGGCCTAATTAGTGGAAATGAGCAGAATTAGACTGCAAAAGAAAGCCCTCTTAATCATAAACTCCAAATTGTTTTTAGTTTTACAGCATGATAATGAAGATGGCTTATTTTAAAACTTTTTTTGTTTTAAAGTTATCTGGCGCTGAGAATGAGACCCTAAAACAAAGAAGAACACAAATCATGTCCAGAGGACTTCCAAAGCAGAAACCAATAGAAGGAGTCAAACAAGTTATAGTTGTGGCTTCTGGAAAGGGTGGAGTTGGAAAGTCTACTACAGCAGGTATTATAGGATATTAATTCTAATCTTAATTAGGAACTTATGCCATCTGGCAAGTCCACAGTATAAAAATTATAGTTTTGTTTTTTTAAAAAGTTAGAATATGTGAAGTTCCTAATAGCTGATTACTTAGTATCAAGTGTTCATAGTGATTATTAGGAGCTTACATTTTGAAGTTAGACAGAACTAGGTATATAGCCAGTTCTTTGACTCCCTAACTGTGAAAAAGGTGGTCAGGTTGCCTGTCAGATCTTCAGTTTACTGTAAAATGATGATGATGATGATGATAACCTATTTCATAGGATGGTTATGTGAATTAAACTAACCACTTAGCCTAGTGTCTCCAACATTGTAAGTGCTCAGTATTTTGTTGCTGTTAATTATTATTTTTAAAGCACCTAGTAACTTTAATACTAAATTATTTCTGTTCTTGATGTTCTTTTCTTGTCTTTATAAATGTACACATAACTATGTAGTTGCAACAAGATTGTTTACATTATTGTGACCTTTTTCATTTGGCCATAATATATTTTCCACTACTTATGAAGTCAAGATAGAGCTAATATTTGAAAATGCTTGAAAAGGTTTAATGTTAAAATTATTTGAAATATCGTCTAATCTTTATATCTTTTATATTAATATACTGGAGCAGAGAATTTTTATATGGGGCTCTTTTTAATTAATTGTAGATGTCATTATGACTGAAATGCTGCTTTTAGTACCCATAAATGAGTGCAACAAGAAATAGAATTGTTACCATCCAAGACTGATAACCAGATATTCCCAAATTTTTTCAAAAGAAACCTTTTATTTCTAAAAAAAATTTTGCTGTAACTTGTATTATTAATTTGGAGTCATAAAGTTCTCATGTCTTATTGTTGCCTCATATTTAATTTTCAGTCATTTCAGTAGGAATAGCTGGGAATTCAGGTCTTAGCCAACCTATCTTTTTTGCAGTTGATTTTAAAGAAGTGACTACCTTATTATGTTTCATTTTGTTTATTTTGGCATAGTTCTAGACTGACAAGATCTTTAAAATTTTTGATGTTTTTCAGACTGTTAACCTAAAGTTGGGGCATATCTATCTATCTATCTTAAAATTATTTAGTTTCATTGAAATCAATGACATCTTGAAATAAGGGCGAGGTACAGAGTTCTGTGACTGTCATTAGAGATCTTGTGTCTTGACTTAAAGTCATGTTTAGTAATTCCTGGATATAGCAATTTTATAATTGTACTATTAGCTACAAACTGTACAGGGTTATTAGCTCCATTATTCCCATTTTGACGTGAAAACAATGGTGGAAGAGTTTTTCAGATGTTTTGAAAAACTTAAGGTATACCAAGTATTATAGTTATGATAAATCTTTAATATACTGCTATTTGTTAGTTAATATATTGTTATTAAAAAATGATTAGTTAGTGATTATTCTTGATGAATTCATGCTATATCCTATACATTTTTTGCTTTTTTGCCTAAGGGCATACAATCCATTTATTTGATATTTAGTTTTTAAAATTTAGAAACTCTTAGTCTTTGGTTCTAGAAACTACCTGTTATTGTTTTTTTAAAAAATCAGAGTACATTTATCTGTTTTCAGTGGTGTGAATTCTTTTACATGCTCTGTAATTACTTGGACTGGTTAAAAATCTATCTCAAAATACTTTCCATTTGAATTTGCATGCTTGACCTATTTTAGATTAGATTCACAGTGGTTCTCAACCTTCCTAATGCTGTGACCCTTTAATACAGTTCCTCATGTTGTGGTGACCCCCATAAAATTATTTTTGTTACTACTTCATAACTGTCATTTTGCTACTGTTATGATTTGTAATGTAAATATCTGATATATGTTTTCTGATGGTCTTGATTGACCCTGTGAAAGGATCATTCGACCCCCAAAGGGGTTGCGACCCACAGGTTGAGAACTGCTGTATTAGAATGATAACATTTGATTAATACAAGCATGCTCTGTGATTCTATTATAAAATGTAGGAAGACCCTAACGTTAGAGTGAATTAATCTTTAAAAGTTTCTGTTTAAAGTTGGATTATGTTTAACCTATGATGCACCTGAAATTCAGAATTATTTTATAATTTATAAAAAATTAATTTATCAAGTGCCATGCCCTAAGTTAAGTACTTTACATACAATGTTTTATTTAATTCTCCAGCAATTATGAAATAAGAATTATCCTCATTTTATAAAGGAGGAAACAGATTTAGGGGTAAAATATCCTACTCAAGGTTACACAATGGAAGATGGTAGAACTGAGATTTCAACCAGGTCTGCCTTGAAAACTATGCTCTTTACTTTAAAGGAAACAATCTCAGCATCATTTGTAACATTGTTCTGTAAGAAAATGTGATCTATACTATAAGGTTCTATTTATCAGTCTTGAAAGTATCCTTATTGTTGACCTAAATGTGATTTTGGGGCTACTGCTTTCCTCTTTTATGTCTTTGGGATTCACCAACAATAGGCAGTTTTGGGAGCATGTTTTACCACCTTACCTTTTACCTTCTTCCCTTTTTGTCTGCATAGTGGTTCACCTTTTCATTTACCTGGGTAATTGTGAGTTAGATATTTAGGATTCCTACATTACCAGCCTTTATTTTTATTTATTTATTTATTTTTATTCATTTTTATTGTTAGGCTTATTGGGGTGACCTATGTTAGCAGCCTTTATTTTTAAAAGGCAATAGGATCATACCTATTTTTGCTTATTAAAAGGTAGGTAATTTTTTGGCAAAATATGTTAATGAAAATAATTAAACTATAGATACCATTAACGTTTTTAAAAACTAAGTGTATTATTTAAATGAAATTGTAACAGATTACAAATGGATTATTTAAAATATTTATTTTGGGGCAGGCATCTATTGCTTATGTTGAAATAATTCTTGCATTTCTGTCTTTTTTACCTTCTGTATTCTCTCCATGTCCTCATTTTTTACAAGGGAGATACATTCAAATTTTCTGTGCTTTGGTTATTACATTGAAAATGTTAAAAGGCAAAATGGATTTTAATGGAAGGAAAGTTATTAAATTTAATTATATTTTTGTTTCTTACAGTGAACCTTGCACTTGCAATAGCAGCAAATGATTCGGTAGGTATTTATTAATAGCAATATTTATTGAAGGGTTTTTTTAAGGCAATGATGAAGAGCATATTGATATTTTTCATTTACTCTGTTAGGAGCGATATAGTGTAGCTCTAATCATTTGTATGTCTTTAAGGAACTTAAAAATATGCCATAAGCTGGTTGCATTTAATAATAATAATGAAAATGGAAGGGAACCACTGGTCGCAGAATTTAGGCAGCCTTTAGAAGCTAGAAAAGGCAAGGGAATGGATTCTTCCTTAGAGCCTCCCAAAGGTATGTAATTCTGTAACATCTTAATTTTAACACAGTGAAAGCCATTTTGGACTTCCGTGATAATTTTTTATAGTGGAGGTAGGAAACTAGTATAGACAGGAAGTCAGTTTTCTTATTTATTGAATTAACAAATATGTCCTGATTTTGTCTTCATATTTGATAGTTTGACATGTTGTAGCATTCCAGGTTCAAAAAAATTTTCTTTTGAACCTTGGAAACAGTATTTCATATTCTTCTAGATGCTAATGAGGTGTCTAATGCTAGTGTGATTCATATTGCTTTGTAATAACTTATATTTTTCCCCTTAAAACTTTTATTAAAGTTTTCTTTATGTTTTTTAAGTTTAGAAATGTCACAAATACAATCTAGTTGTTGGCTTTATATTGTTTTTACTTGCTTGGAAATTGGTCAAGCAGTATCAAGGCTTCAGTCTTTTTCAGCTTAGGGAAAATTTCTTCATTGATTACTTTTTGTGATATGTTTGTTCTCTGCAGAACCTATTAGGTAGATATTGATTCTTTATGCTTGTTAATTTTTCTCTCACATTCTCAATCTCTTTGTCTTTTGCTCTGTGTTTTGGAAGATGTCTTAGATTATTTTTCACACTGCTGTATTAGATTTCAGTTTTTATTTAGCCCTTCTGATTTTTTTTTAAATTTAGAAATTATATTTTTTCCAGTTTTCCAGAACTATTTCTTATTTTCCAATTGCTGTCCCTATCCATTTAAAAAAATGGTTTATATCATTCATTTGGATTTCTTTGAGGATGCTAATTAGAATTAATGAAAAATGTTCCTTTTAACAATCTCTGTTTACCTGGCATGGTGGTTCTCAGAATGTGGTCTTTAGACCAGCAGAATCAGCATCACCTGGAAACTTGTTAGTCTTAAGGAATCCTGAGCCCCACCCCATACCTACTGAATCAGAAATCCTGAGGGTGGAGTCCTACAATCTTGTGTTTTAACCAGCCCTCTAGGTGATTTTGATGTATGCTAAAGTTTGAGAATCATGGATCTAGAGTTTTAGTTTTTTAGCTAATCTGCTAATGTCACCCTTTTTTGTTTTCTAGTGTGGTTATATTTTTTATTTAGTTGTAAACTATTTTTTTCTCATTTCAATGGTCATTTGGAAGAGAAGAGAGAAAATCATGTATGTTTAAGCAACCTTTTTGAAGTGTAAGAGCCAGTAATACATTTTAAGTAATATTTTTATTAGGGCACTTAATTACCCTGGAGAAAGGATCTCATTTTTCTTAAAGAAGGGAGGAAATGGAAAATTCATTGGGTGGGAAGGTAGATAAATTTGTCGCATGGGGATCTTTATTTTGGTTATTATTTTAGCCAAAGCTTTGAGTCTTAAGACACTGTGAAGCAACTATGTAATAAGGGATCAAGGATGAAAGGAATAGTAAAAAATGGATCGATTTCCTTCATGTTAAATACTGCTAGTCTTGATGAAATAGTAGTTCAGAAATTTTTTCTTTCTTTTTTCTTTCCCTTTCTTTTTTAAGGGATCAGGGATGAGGGCAGGATCATCTTTAATGCTTTGTATGTATTAAGGGAAATTGGCAACAAGAAAGGAGAAGCAGTAAGACTTTCTCTGGGCCACTTCTTCAGGAAGCATTTAATATTCTTAAGTGTTTTTAAATGTGTTTATAAAACCTTACGAAAGTCTTCAGTATTCTGTGATCCTGATGGTGGGGTTTATTTTTTTTAATTTTTTTTTATTTCTTGATATGTTATAGCAAAGTTAGTGTAAAAATTAAGAAAAAAATGGCCAGGAAATTTGAGTAGTACACTGTGATAACTCAAAGATAATCTGCATAATGCAGTATTTATGATTGGCTACTGTCTTGTCCTCTATAATTAATTTATATATACAAGAAAGATCAATTTTATGTAGCCTGTATACTTGATTAATAGTGTTTTTGATTAGGGAGCAGCATGTTTGGCTTAAACTTTGATCTGCCAGAGGAGTTTGAGGGCTGTCTGGAAAAAATCCACCATTGTCAATAGAATGAGAGGGTTTGCGGCTGGATACTTTTAGACAACCCTCGTATTTGCAGTAGAAAAGAAGAGCTGTTCTATATGATTTATATGCATCTGCCATAGTCTTGTACTCTGTATTTTTCAATTTAAGATTTTATTGATATTACACTTATTTAGAACACATGTTTGGTCTTTAGAGGAAGCTTAAGGTTTCTCTCAGCCCTTCTATTTGTCTGAACTGATAGAGATGGCTTAGATCCAAGGACATTCATTTATTGGGACATGGTGCTAGGGTATGCTGCTTTATGAGGTTAAAAACTCCAGTTTGGAAGGTGTCTTTGTGGCTTCTCTAGTGATTTGTTGCCGTGGAGTCTTAATTCCTTGGAGTTTGAATTGTAAAAATGGCCTCTGACCTGCTTCTCCTTAGTCCAACATTGCCTAAGACTTTGCTGTTCTTTTCTCCTATCCTTTTCATGGGTTGGTGCTTGCCATTTTTCAGCATTGGAGTGGGAAGATCTATAATAAGATTAGGTTGTAGGCCTAGGGGAAATAAGTCCTGTAAATTATTCATTTTACTTTTAATGTTTGCCTTAGTAGTCTCTAAACTTAGGAATTGCTAAACCTGGGGATTAGCTGGAAATAGGCTATGGTGGGAGTATTTAAACCATGGAAATTGGCAAATACTAAAAATCATTCTCCCCACCCCATTCTCAGCTGGTTGCTAAACACTTACTGGCACACCACTGTTGTGCATATTTACAATCATATTTCTGATTTTTCTTTTTTCTATCTTCTTAACCACCCTTACTGTATATCCCATTCTTCTACAGTGTAAATTTAATAAACAACGAGAAGTACACTGAGACTGTGAGGGGGAAACATAAAGGTCACCAGGAACCATTGACAAGCTCTGTGAGATTTCTAAGTCAGTTTATTTCAGTTCAATAAGCCTTTAGACACCTTGGGAATATAAAGAAAAACAAAGGTGCATTGTGGAAGTATAAAGCCTGTTAAGACTTCGTTACAAAACAATGTTTTGTGTGTGTGTTTACGTATGTATATGAGTTGTGACAAGTTCATGGACTTGCCACTGTATGCTTATGTTGGCAGCACTGTACAAACAACTCAGTAAGGTTTCATAATGTTGGTGTGTCTGTGTCTCACAGCTGTGTTTGTGTTGACATGTGGCAGTGCCTTGGTGAGAGGTGTTCATTATTGTTGTGTGTTTTTGTGTGCCATCGTGAGAATGGACCTTGAATTAGAGCAATGAACAAACATTCAATTTCTTGTTAAACTTGGCAAGAGTGGAAGTGAAATCAGGGACATATTAGTCCAAGTTTATGGGGATAATGTCATGAAGAAAACAGCAGTGGACTAATGGATTAAATATTTTTCTGAGGGGAGAGAAAGCATCACTGATGAAGAGAAGGGTGGACTAGGCACTGGCATCGGTGCATAGTTTCCCAAAGGGAGTACTTGGAAGGTGGCTGTAGTGATATTTAGCAATGAGGTATGTAGCACTTTTCTTAGGATGCGTTTGTGAACTTAATGATCAGACCTCATTTATCTGTGTGTATCTGCATGTGTGTGTTATGGTGATACATAGCTAAATTTAGTTCAGTAACAGTTTCTTTTGTGAGTGAGAAAGTTTTAATTAAAGCAACACTTTGTAAGATTTTATTGTGGTTTATAACAGAAGAGACAAATTATGTACTCTTAAAGGTTTTATAATATAGTGAAGACAGAAGGAAGACAAATGTCTTAAAATAATGAGATATATATTAAAGGTCAAATATAGTAGTGTATTTGTCCAAGATAACTAGCTTTTATTACAGAGAAAAGCAGTGTATTTTTTCATAGAGCATTTTCATGAACATAATTATATTTGATTCTCACAGAAATCTGTAATGCAATGCATGTTTTATCAGTTTTACAATCTCGACTCTGTCCTATCTTTGCTACTTTTTACTTTCATCAGCTAGCAAATATTCTTGTTTCTGTCTCTGTGATATTTTTCCAATATGTATCTTTCTATTTCAACTATTCTCATACTAATTAAGACTCACCTGACTTCTCTTTTGTTGATTCATTCATTTATACTTCACATAATTAGTGAGTGCTTACTCTGTCCCAAACACTTAGTTTGGAGAATACAGAAATGAATGAGACAGACAGTCCCTGACTTTAAGGAACTTACAGAATAATTAACAGACACTGCAATAACTTTTTACCTGCCCATACTCCAATCTTTTCAGTACATAATGTCAGATTATTCTTACTAAATCACTGTTGGAACCATATTACTCACCTGCTCAGAGTCACTGTTGTATGCCTTTGCTGGTACTATAGTCAAGATCCTCTATGATCTGGCTCCTATCTTTCTGGATTTACCTTTAGCTATTCAATGGTCCCTATGCTCTAGCCAGTCTGGGTTACATACTGTTGCCAGTTTGGGCTTGGATATAACTATGTTCTTGATAGCTTACAGCCTTTCTTCTGCATTTATACTGGAGTGTTCTCTGCATCTTTGTTCAGCTTGATATGTCCTGTTTTCCAGGCTGCCATGTATCACTGTATTGGTTATATCCTGCATAAGGGTACTTATTGAGGGGGTTCAGTGATGACAGAAATCCAGGCTACCTTCCTCTTCACATGCACCGGCTGCATTCTAATTCACACAGTGGCTGGCCTTGTCCTGAGGAGTAGCTTAGTGAAGTGCCTCCATAATTTCTGTTAAGTTAGGGGCCTTTTTCCATCTTGTGAAATGCAATAGCACTATTTATTTGTATTATTATTATTGTACCCTTGCAGCCATTTAGGTTATTTTTATAGCATAATATAATGAATATTTATTGAGCATTTATTATATGTCAAGCCTGTTTCTTATAACATGGTTCTTAACTCATTTACTCTTTGTAGCAACCATGTGGACATAGATACTGTTATAATTCCTGTTGTAGACATGGGAGCAGAAACACCTGGAGGTTATGTATTTTGCCCAAGGTCACCCAAGAAGTAAATGGCGGAGCCAAGATGTGGATGCCAACCTAGCTCCTGTGCTCTTGATCTAGTTGCTTTACTACTCCTATCTTAGCTAGATTCTTATGATTAAGAACTGTGTTGTCTTCATCCTTGGCTATGCTTAGCAGCTAGTACAGTGCTTTATGACTTAGGAATTACACAATAAATGCTACAAGGATGTATTGAGTGCATATACACGTTTCACTTATATGTGCAAAGTTTTGTTTCATTTTGCTTTTTGAGGAGAGGTATGGGATGATAGGATTTGTTGAAGCTTAGTGGCCTACATACTGTTCTTTCTGTGCTTTTTAAAAGATGGTGTACTTCATGATTCTATTTGGCCCTCTTCTTATTTTATACTCTTCATCTAGTAACTCCATCCTTTCCTGCTGCCCAGTGTTCCAAATGCATCACCACCCTGGGTATCTCTCCTGGGTACCAGAACTGCCTCTCTAGCTGTCTACTGTAGATGTGCGCTGAAATGCTTTACAAGTATTCAAACTCAATATGTATAAAAACAAACTCTTCTGCTTTTCTATAACTATTTTTGTCTTATGGAGGTCATGTGATTCTCTCCCATCTCTAAATCAGTAACCTGTTCCTGCTGCTTCTACCACTTAAAGCTTTCTAGAATATGTATTCTCATTTCATTCCTTAATGCTACTGCCTATTCAGACCCTTATTATGGGATCTTCTATGAGATGATCTCTGTTCTCTGTATTCTCTGCTATGATACTTTGGAGGAGAGGACTAACACTTCCCATATTACTTGAAAAAGGTTTGTTTTCTTGTTTATTTGTATGCTAGTCTATGAGCCTTTTGGGGCAGTGGTTTTAGTTTTGTTTCTTTTTTTTAATCCTCAGTGCCTAGTCCAGTGATGGCGCATAGAAGATTCTAGGGAAATGATGGCAATGAAAGTGTAACATGTTAAGTGAAGAGTGCTTGTGAATATATGTGTATTTCATATCTATGGCAAGTTCTAAATGTTGGATAAATGGTCTGCAATTGTTCAGTTCTAAATTTTGTCTTCTTTCCAGAACAAATGAAATGAAATCTAAATGGGATATTTGTGAAGTGCTTAGAATAAGGGCTCATACATAGTAAGTTCTAAATCACTTTTTAGTATTGGTAGGTAAAGACAAGCTTTTCGTAAGTAATATTTCAAAAAAAAGTTGATAAACATTTTACTTGTGTTACTATTTCAGCAAAGTTTATTTTAAGTTTTTATTTATTTTCCATTGCTAGAATAAATCATTAACTAGAATTTTAATTGGATTTAAGGATGGAAAAGGAAGTACTGTTATCTTCGGGGAGTTTGTGTTTCTTTGGTTATTTCTTTTCCTATTCATGTTTATCTCAAAATATTTATTTTTTCCCATGATTACATAATGTATTTACACTTATTTTTTCCAGACATACTACATTTTTTCACAGATTATTATTAGTGGTTCTTTAAACATAGTAAAGATTATCTTAAGCCTTTGAAGTTCTGTGATCATACAGGGAAAACTAGGAAGTTTTAGTTCAAGATTAAGGTTTTAGTTTTTGAAAAGTTCAACAGTATTGGAACGGAACATGCTAAGTATGACCAGTTAAAACACTGTGATTTTCATTCATGTGTAGCTGTTAATAGTCTAGCTTTTTGGTGTCAGACAGACCTGGGCTTGATTTTGGCTCTGTCTTTTGCAAACTGTATGACGTTTGCCTATACCTACCTCTTACGGGTGTAAGAGTATAAGGCATATAAAATACTTAGCACAGTGTCTGGCATATAGTGCATGCTAATAAGAACTATTCTTTTTATTTTATTTTTTTGTGGTTTTTATTTATTTATTTTTTTGGTTTGTTCCCTGTCCCGGAAGCAGAGCCTAGGCCGCGACGGTGAGAGCACCGAAACCTAGCCACTAGACCACCAGGGAACCCCCAAGAACTATTCTTTTTAGCTGTGATAGTATTCCAGTACCAACTGAAACATATTATTATAATATGAATATTAATTATGATGTGAATTTGAATTAAATATGGATGAAACTGTGTCTCTCATAATTACACGTGGGAAATCCTCATGTATACTTAGTTCAAGTTGATAAGGTTGGAGCTCATCTTTTCTCTAATGCCAGTGTTGTAAAGTGATTACACTATATTAAATTAACCTGTTCTTAATATTTTTAAATATAGCTTGGTAGTATATGCAATAGATACATTTCTTATAAAAAGATAGTTTGTTTTAATATTATGGTTAGCCATTTTTAAGGATGGGTACGCTATCAATTTTTAAAATATAGTTATTTTAAAGCTGGAGGGGGAAACTGGGGCAAGAGATCCTGAATGAACAGTTGCAAAATCATTATTTTTTGCTGCTTTCTTTTCATCTATTCAAAGGTAATTCTTGGTAAGAAGTTTGTTTTATAAGTGCATTTGAATTCAAAAATTTTGACATTTACTGAGGAGAGACCAGCAAATATATTTGTAATTAGAGCAAAAGTCTACTAACACTATTTATTTTAGGATAAGAAATAGAAATATTCATAATAATGGATGAATTTTCATGCAAATATTTGATAATTGTGACAGCTACACACGTTCATATGTACATATACGTGTATACATACATGGAGGATTATTAGTTTAATCAATGAAAAGAATGAATAGATTTCTAATGAATTACTTTTTTTTATTTCTGTATGACTTGATGAGTCTTGACATGTCTCCAGTCTACTTTTCTTCTCACTTATCAGAGATGCTCTTCCAAATCTTTCCTACTCTCAAGCTTCCTATCCCAAACTCACTGAGAGTGAGTTTCTTCACTCCCAACACATGGTCTTGCCTCCTATTCCACATGAAGAATGGACTGTTGTCTCCCTCTATCAAGCATATCTTTTTATAGTCATCATTACCTCCTTACCCTCCTGCCTCAGAGAAAGAGATACCATACCAGATCTAATACTTCTACCAGGACTCTCGATCCTTCATTTCCTGCCTTTTCTAGGACTTTGACTCATACATTTCTTTTGGTTATATTTTCAGTGTCTCCTTACTAATTCCTTCCCTTTGGTCTGTGGATTTATTCATCTTACTCACACACAGAATGCATCAGCAGATCTTTTTTAAACCCCCTGGTTCCCCTCAAACTCTGCCTTCTGTTACTTTCTCATTACAGCCATATTTGAGAGAGTAGGCTACATTGATTGTGTCAGTTTAGCCAGTTCTCATTTATTTCTCAACTTCTGTAATTTGACTTAATACCGTGCTATTGAATTTCCTTTCCTAGTTACCGACTGCCTGCCAAATATACATGTTTGTTCCTTTTCTCTTGATTCTACCTGATTTCCTGCTGCATTTGATACTGCTGACCAAGGGTGCTGACACCTAAGAGAATATTGGTCTGGCTTTCACAACATAATTCTGTCTTGATTCTTTTTTCTTTCTCTGACCCTTTGAATTTTCTCTCTAACTTTTCATATTACTCCATTCCTAAACATTTACGTTTCTCTCTCCTATTTATATGTCCTCCCTTTGTCTTCATATACTGCTTCTTCAGCATCTATCTCTTTTTTAAAATACAGATCTTTATCTTCAGTAGTTTATTCAACATTTCCACTTGGTGTTCTATAGATATGTCAGATTTAAATGATCAAGATGGAACCACCATAATTTTCTTCCTCTCCAAAGCTGGGCTGACCAGACATACTGTTTTGAATGGGACATAAAACAACAGTACTTTCCTGTTTCAAACTGTACATATGGTCAGCCTGCTGACACTTTGAATTTAGCCCATGGAGTCTAGGCTGACCATATGTACCATTTGAAACAAGACAGTACCATTGTTTTCTGTCCTTTTAAAAACAGTACATCTGGTCAGCCTTTCCAAAACCCATATTCCTTAATAATTCACTTATGTTACCATCACTCATTTCAACTACCTTAAACTTAGTGATATAAAGCAATACCATTTTGTTATGCTCACAGATTCCATGGGACAGAAATTTGGAGAGAGTACAGCAGGGATGGCTTTCTTTGTTTTGTGATGTTTGGGGCTTCACCAGGAAAGACTCAAATGACTAAGGACTGGAATTACCTGGAGGCTCTCCACTCATATGCTTGGTGTTGGACCGGGATGATCTGAAGACTGAGTTCAGCTGGGATTGTGGATTGGAGTGCCTTTCCCTGGCCTTTCCATGTTAACATGGGCTTTCTTACAGCATGACATCCTCAGGAGTAGTTGGACATGTGGCTCAGGACTCCCAAGAGTTAGTATCCCAGTGAATAAGGAGGAAGCTGTATGACCTTTTGTGAGCTAGCCTTGGTGATCAGGCTAGATTCTGGACTAAAGTACTCATGCCTTCCCGGATTTAAGGGGAGGAGATAGAGACCTCACTTCATGATGGGAGGGATATCAAAAAACATGTGGCTGTGTTAATAGTACACAGATCTGCTGGGGTACTATTTAGAAATCTTGATATTCTTGTCTTTCATTTTGACCATCCCACTCCACTTTCATATATCATTCACTAAGTGCTGACTTTTTTTTTTATTTGAGAAATATTTTCTTTTCTCCATTATTATGAATCTAGGTAAGAATTTTATCACCTTTTACTTAAGAGTGTTCTGTAACCTCTTAATTGATCTGTATAATCTCTCCCATCTTGAATTAAATAATAATTCCTCCTATTGATTGTAGGATAGTTCTTACTTCATGCAGGTCTCTGTCTAAATTGCTTTAGTTTACTGTATTTTGCTGTGTAGAATGCATTCCTTACTGCACACCCATGTGACCCAGACATTTGTATAGATATGGAATTAGTACTACCCATGTATAATGTGCATCCCTATTTTCCCTTACAAATTTGGACTAAAAAGTGTGCGTTAAACATGGAAAAGTATGGTAGTTCTTAAAGGTTGGTTCTACCTAAATCTCCACTTTGCACTTGACTTTGCTTCAGCTGTTTTGTTTTTTTTTTTTTTTTTCCATCAACTGTCTTCCTTGCCTTCTTCCCCTAGCTGCTTTTGTTCTTCAGGTCTTAGGTTGCCCATCATTTCTTCTGTGAAGCCTTCTTAATGGTTTCAAATAATGTTGCTTTGTTTTCTATTGGTTCATGTGTTTATCTCCTGTCATTAGGTGACTATAGCTTCCATGAGGTCAGGTACTGCATCTTAAATCATATGCTACTATTGCCTGACCCATTGTACATGCTTGTTAGGTGATTGAAAACAGATTACACTTTGGTGGAATTCTACAAAAGTTTGAGTTACTGGCTTTCTAAATTGTAAAATTACCAAGGACTCATTTTTTTGCCTTGGGAGGATTATGCTTAGAGAAGCTTTTTAATAAGGGAGTTTACATTTCTTGCTTCCACATTTTCATTTCAGTTAAAACATATACAACAGAACCCTAAAACTTATATTTGAAATATTATTCCTGTATTTCAGAAAATTTAGGGAGTGGGCAGGTATTAGATTTAAAACAAGCTCTGATAATATGAAAGGTTTTGAGAACAAAGTTGAAATCAGAACAGTATTGTTTTTAGTTGTAGCATTTTAAAGCTTTAAATTTGGCCTTGAAATATTTCACATTACAGATTTTGTTCCAGCCTTTCTTTTAGGTCAGGAACATGTGATAGTTCATTTTTGGCAGTTGCACTGTGGGAAAGGGTTGGGGTCAGCACTGCTGTGCAGAAATGGGTCAATGAGTGTTTAGATGAAAGGGAAGAACTTTTAAAGAGTCTTTATTTATTGTTGCTGTAATAAGACAAAATAATTATAAGCTTGAACCTCTCACCACGTTCTTGTTTCCTCCATCTCTCAAATGCTTTGCCCAATTAACCACATTAACCAATTTTACAGAAAATGAATTGCTTTTAAAAACAGTTCTTTAGCTATTATTCTTATAAAGCTTCTTCAGAAAATTTCTCTCCTCTTTTCTCTTGTCTTCTAAAAGGATATAAGCCTCCTTTGTACTTATGTAAAAATCTTAGCCACTTAAAGAGAGCAGGCAGCATGTTCTAATTCAGTGAGTGATAAAGTATAACCAACCTATTTTCAGCTGAGCTGGAAGGAAGAATTCTATCCTACTGTTGCTTTAAAAGATGATTTTATTACTGTTAGGACAGATAACAAGCTAGGATTTTCTAAGAGCAATAAATGACAAATTGGTGTTACTGCCTATGACTCTTAAACAATATAACATTGTTAAATTAAGATAGGATACTACTCAGGTGATCTTTGCATGCAGTCCAGATCTCCTGCATGGAGGTAGGGTTTAGATTTTTCTCACTGAACAAGACACATAAGGTTTCTCTAAAACCTGGAACAGCCTTTAGCTCTCAAATTTGTGCTGGAATGTTGTCTGGAGTGTGATGGGGCTCTGTGCCAGTCACCATGGAAACTGACCAGGGCTCCTTCTGGTCCTATTCTTTGGTCTATTTGGATGGCTTAAATAAAAGATGACCAACATATCTAATCCTATTCTCCACATATGTATTTTTTGTAAAAATGATTAAAAATAAAGCTCATTTAAAGGAGTATAGGGTATCTGTAGCATATTTCTTTTAAGCTATTTAAAACATGCTATGCAGCTAAAGAGTATTCCAGTAAAGAAACATTAATGGAAACTATTGTTTTGGATGGGCTTAATTTCATTGGTTTGTGATATTTTTCTGTTGGCCTCTGTGCCCACATATGCAATGGAATAACAAATGCTAAATTTCTATTTGCCTGCTTAGTGATGGAGAGGGACTTGTCATAGAAATTAAGGCATGGGTATTATTTTATCATACGATTGTCAAATGAAATGTGGTTTAAGTTATGGTATTAAAGATACTAAAAGTTAAAAACATTTGTGAGGAATTAAGATAATTAAGTATTTAGATATTATAGACATCTAATAGTACATTTTCTGAAATAACCAGTTGGTAGCTAAAGTTAGGGAAGGCTTTATATTTCTGATAATGTTTAGGAATCTGAACCTTGGCAATCTTTCCTATTTCCTTAGTGGGGAACTGGTGAACAGAGGAGAAAGATCTGAGCAGTAACTGGGGAGTTACTTGGTGCTGATAGACGAATCTTTTTAAAAATTAGTTAATTGAAAAAAATTGAGGTGAAATTCACATTGTTAGAAGAGGTTTGTGCTATGAGACATACTGATGGCATTGTTCCATTTTCAAGGTCTGACTCTGAAAAGGCACAATGGGAACTTGGATGATTGAGGCTTCCTCTTGGTTGTTTCAAATAACGTGATTTTAAAAAATGACCAATAAAGTCTATTAGTATGAAATGAAAATGAAGGGTATAATACTCAGTGCTTCTACAAATAGAGATACTTCCATTCATTCATTTAGGTGTTTACTGAGTCCTTACCATGTGCTAGGCACTTTTCTGGGTCCTGGAGATATACAATGGTAAACAAGCCCAAGTTCCTGTTTTTAAGGAGTTTATAGTATAGGGGAAGAGATATAATAAATAAACACATACTTTTAGGTAGAAATAAGAGCTATGAAAGATAATAAAGCAGTGTAAGGAAATAGTGGTACAAGGTACTATTTTAGGTGGAGTTGTCAGGAAGGGGCTCTCAAAGACATTTAAGCAGAGATCTAAATGAATTGGGAAACTGGGTCACAGGAAGAGCAAAAGCCCTGAGGTAAATCAACTCGGATTGTTTAAAGAACAGGAAGGTCAGTGTGACTAGAATGGACAAGGGGAGAGGGAGGCAGGGGCATGTCATGCAGGGTCTTATAAGTTATGATGATAATTTGGACTTTTTTTTTAGAGTATGATGTGGATTTTTGATCAGGGCATAGGCATGATCTAATTTAGTCCTTAAAAAATGCTGTTGCATTATAGAGCATAGACTGTACGGGAATAAGAATGGCAGCAAGGAGACTTGGCTAGTAGCTAATGCAAGAGTTTAAGCTAAAGAAGATACCTTGGTCTATCATGGAGGTAGAAGGAGTAATAAGTAACTAGGTTCCAAAAATATTTTGAAGATAGAGCCAGAATAGACTTACTGATGAATTAGTTGTGGGTGGTGAAGCAAAGAGATGGTTCCTTTTTTTTAATGGTAAAATAATTTACGTAACATAGACTTTATTATTTTAACCATTTTTCGTTTATAGTTCTGTGGCATTACATTACATTCATACTGTTGTACAACCATCACTACTGCCCACCTCTAGGCTATTTTATCATCGCAAACTAAAACTACATATGCAACAGTAACTCCCCATTCTCCCCTAATCCCAGCCCATGGCAACCACCATTCTACTTTCATTCTCTATGAATTTGACTATTCTAGGTATCTCATATAGTGGAATCATACAATATTTGTTCTTTTGTGTCTGGATTATTTCACTTAGCATAATGTTTTCAAGATTCATCCACATTGTAGTGTAGCATGTATCAGAATTTAATTTCTTTTTAGGTTTCTTGGGTTTGGTTTAAGCAAATGTGTGAATGGTAGTGATATTTCCTGAGATGGAAAAGACTTCTGAAAAAGAGGTTCAGATTTAAAATCAGTACTTCTACAGATGTTAACTTTAAAATACTTGCTAGACACCTGAGTAGATATACTGATAAGTCCAGAGCTCAGAGAAGTTGGAGTTACAGATTTAAATTGGGGTATTATCATAGTAAGGTGGTATTTAAGGCTATAAAACTGAGTAAGATCACCTGGGAAATCAGAGTAGATTTGAGAAAATGGTCTGTTAACTACTAGTACATTTTAAGGTTGCCATAAAGGAATACATATATTCTAATACTTATCTAAGTTGCTAAACCTATAGAGAATTTAAAATACTGACATTGGTTTTAAATGTCATTGGTTCTAATTGGCATAGCACAGTGGTTTTAAGTGGTTGTCTGCTTGTTATTTTATTAGCCAATTCTCTGACTTTATTTGGCTTAAAATAGTGGTAAGCTTTGTTCTTTTGGGAGTTCTCTGAGGAATTAAAGAAATAATTTGTGTCAGGATGAATTTGGTACTGACTAAAATGGTTATTTCCAAAAGCTACATAGCATAGAATTTTATGATGGTAGGGACAATTTGAAAATTAATAGATGCCAGTGATAATAGGATAGAGGGGGCTTATTTATGAATGGAGTATTTTAGTGAGCAAACACCAGCTGTGCATGAGTAAGGGTGGCATTAATCCAGGAGAAGGACGTTTTGGGGTACATTTGTGATTTTTTTTTTTAACAGTAGAGAGGCTTTTTTAGTTAGACTGCTGGTCTCTTTTCTTTTCCAAAGGATTAAGTTTCAAAAGAAGTATCAGAGCACTCTGGTGGGGTAAGATGGGGGTTGAGGACATACTTGGAACAAGAGGGATATTTGCAACAATACTGTGGTAGGACTTTCCCTAGACAATTTGGTTCATAGGGGTTTGACCACGTACTTAAGAGCCAAATCTTAATATCAAGCCAAATTGTTTCTCTGTTTAATGAGAATTGCTTGGCTTAATTAGCTCACAATTTTGTCTTTATAGTGGTCACATCACAGAGCTCGTGAATATCTATTCTTTTAAAAGAATTTTCCCCATTATAAATAATATATGTTTTGAGCATCAAATCTTTGCAAAAGTAGTCTTCTAATAGAAATTGTTTTTATAGTGGAGAAAAAAGGGGTTTGATTTCATGTTACTAAAGGGTGTTACAAGTGATCAAAAGAAAAAGGGAGATTTGGGAATCTAAAGAGTCAACTAAATGTCATTTTTAAAGGAGGAAATTGAAGTCAGGAAAGAATAGACTTGCTTGGAAACAGGTCCTATAAATGGAACTCGAGTAGCTAACATCTGCATTTGACAAAATCCCCTGCAAAACTGCTACTTTTCCTTGAGGCCTTTTAGTTAGGGCTCTGACATTTTCATATTTGCCATTGGAAAGGATGGTGATAATATAAATGATGTTTTATTTTTATACATGATTAGATGGGAAGATGGAAGCCAGCTGTTGTTTAAGTGCGTGTCTTAATGAAACATTGCAGGGACTATGACAGACAGTAGTAAATCAGAGGTGGCAGAGAGGGGTATTGCTGAGACTGGTGGAGCAGGGGTGGGACACATAACCTCTCTTGTTTTCCTTGGTGACTCTTGGTTTTGACTCTGGCAGAGATGGATAGGTCATCTGATTACATCATATGGCCTGTGGTTTTATGACTACGTTTGTGAAACTGGAGAACCTAAGTCATTTTTTTAAAAAGTATGTTTATTAACTATTTGCTATGTGTCAGACACTCTGGTAGGAATTTTGGATACAGTGGTGAATAAGACACTTTAAGTTGTTTATTTAAATCTGTGATACATGCCTCAAAGGAAAGATCCTTTTGTCAGGAGAGCATGACACTGGATACTGATCCTAAGTTGAGAGTTGAGGGAAGGCTTCCTTGAGGGAGTAATGTTAGTCATATCTGCCTTCCTACAACCACCATTACTTTCCGTCCGTTACTCTGTTTTATTTTTTAATGGTAATAATTATGGCTCCAAATTCTCTCTATTTGCCTATCATCTATTTATCACCTATTATCCATTCTTTTCATATCTTTTCTTCCCCTCCTCCCCCCATTAGAATGAAAATTCTTGGAGATCAAGAATCTTTGTGCCAGAAAACCCTGAATGGGGTGGTGGAGGAACTGAAAGAAGGCCAGTGAGATGGTAGTCAGTGTGAGAGGGAGAGTAGCAGCCTTGGAGACCATGTTAAGCATTTTAGAATTTTAGAATTTATCCTAAGAGGAATGGGAAACAAAGCAATAGACAGGCATGATCAGATTTGCTTAAAAATTACTTCACTGTTGCATGGCGAATGGAGGGGACGTTAAGAGTGGGTGAAGGAGACCAGTATAGGCTATTACAGTAACCTGAGCAGGAGAGCCTGGTGATGTTTTTAGACTTGGGTCTTGGTAGTGGAAATGGAGGAAGAGGTAAAATTGGTAGGTCCTGATGATGAATTGGATATAAGAGAGGAGAAGGAGGAGTTGGGGATGACTTCCATTCCAGGCTTCTTGATTGTACAACTCAGTTGATGTCAGGTACGTTTTCTCAACGCATTTGAAAAATAATATGCATATTTTAGTTTGGTAGTAGAAAATTCAGCAAATGTATTGAACTTTCCAGTCAACTTTTGGTCAAATAGAAAAGCATAATACTTTTTTAGTCTATACTGTTTTTACCTACTAATAAGTAATCATGTCTTTTCTTAAGGCTTGATAATTGCACAGTGGTACCTTGGTACATGTTGTTAGTTGGTTCCGGGAGGCGTGACGAGTACCAAAAACGATGAGGACCAAAGAAATTTTTCCTATAGAGAATAATGTAAATAAATTTAATGTGTTCCCAAACCAAAAAACATACAAAATTATCACAGAAGCTAAGACTGCAAGAGGGTGTGCACAGGGCAAAAGCAACTGCATGACTAACACGTGACCCCTTGTTTTGGCTGGAAAGGGTAGTGAGTCTTGAGGCAATGACACCGACAAGTTCTAGTTTTGCACATTGAGTACCAAACAAACGATGAACACTGGGATAAAATTTTTGTGTCAAAATGGGTCAAGTACCAAATTCAATGAGTTTCAAAGCATTTGAGTACCAAGGTATGACTGTAATTGACTGGAGTCCTAGCAGTTTTTAAAAATAGTTCCATTGAGATATAATTCACATACCTTACAATTCATCTATTTAAAGTGTACAATTCAGTGGTTCTTTTTTTTTTTTTTTAATTAATTTTTATTGTTAGACTTATTGGGGTGACATCTGTTAGCAAGGATTACATAGGTTTCAGGCATACAACTCTACAGTGCATTGTCAGCTTGTTGTATAATAAGTTCACCACCTAATGTGACTTCTCTTTCCATCACCTTATATTTAGCTTCCCCCCCTCCTCTCCCACCCCCTCCCCTTTCTCCCCTCCCTAACCCACTCGTCCCCAAATAAACATTAAACTATTGATTGTGTCCATGGGTTATTTGTTTGTTCATTTCTTTTTTCTT